>JAHDVE020008049.1:0-177798 GCA_022606495.2 Halesus radiatus | reverse complement strand
TTCAATCAGGGCTAGTGTCGTCTTTGAGGATACTGTGTGGAGGGTCTTTTTCAAGAGAGGAAGGTGTGCACAAGGGACCCATGTTATAGGAGCGAGAAAACCGTTCAACGTTACAGGCCGGTATATCGTTCCACAGCCATGTTGTTGAACTCAAGAACGAGTCTTTTTTCTACAACTTGTTCTCATATGACAAATGTCAACCGTGTATAAATGTTGGGCACGCGTTTGTCCTGTTTCCCGATTTTATGCACCGGTGACGAAGGGATAAATGACGCTAGTTCCTTAGAACATCTGCCATTGAATTACCGATAGAACAAGGACAGCATTCCCACCTGTGCCTGTGCTCTACAGATTGCATTCCGTTTATTACTGTCATCTTCATGACAAGTTGCGTCAATGTTAACCTACTGAATGAGCTTATGTAATTACTTTTGCCGGGATGTGAAACATGTGAGAGAAGAAATGAGAGAAGAAGTGAGTTGAATACCTGCCCCCAGACACATTAATAACGATATGAAATAAAAGATTCCTCCATCTGCGCCATTACCTCTCTCTACGCGTCGTGTTTCCATTAAAAGGTGGCTCAACAGCCCATGAAATAAACCCACGGAATAACAACGACCGTACTATTTAAATTAACTGTTTTTTGCAATCAATCACCATTAGGTTTGCGGCGGAGCCTTCTGCTGGGACCTTTTCTCCCGGAGTGCCGCCTAGCTACCTAAAACCCCAGCGGTTCCCAAAGTGTGTTCCACGGAACCTAGATGTTCTACAGAAAGGTCACGTTATAAAGGCTACGCCGGGGCTAGTCTAACCTTGATTCTGATTATAAGTGCAGTGAACGTATGTCCAAGAGTATGAAAATGTTAACACGACTTACTGTTGATATATACGAGTAAAAGGTTGTCTCGCGTGTACTTCATTACTAAAGATAACCCTTGAAACATAGCGATAATTAAATACTATTTGTATCGACATCTCGTATTGTCATTTACCTACGAATCACTGAAGACTAAGGGATCATCACAATAAGTATGTACTTTCTTACGAAAGAAGTATTTATTTACAATTTGTAGTTTTTTTCTCCGTAAATTATATGACATATGATGCTGATCGTGAATATTTTGAGTCCTAGTATTAATTTGCAAGTATATAGTGTATTTATTATTTTACAATTTTACTACTTTTTGTTTCTTTAAAAATAAGACAAACATTCCCGAGTTACGAATAATCTGACAATATATTAAAATTTCCTGCTACCATCTCAGTTAGCGGAAAATATTGCTTTTGCTGTGATAGAGGACTTAACGAGACGAGGAATTGAAATCAGGACACCTGGGTGAGATCCAGACGCGATGCCAACTCAGCCACTGACCGTTGTATAAGTTAGGTTAGGTTACTGAGTGTAAAGTACAGTTGAGATTATCCTTCACAAAACTGCGCTAGAGAAAATAATAATTATTATTATTCAGATAATAAAAATTAAAAAAAAACATCATTCGATAAGATTTTTAGATAGATTATGCGACAAAAGTATCAATTCTTAGACAAAAAAAAATCAATGGTTTAAATTTATATATGTTTCCATTTTCGAGGATGTCGTGTTTTAAGAATTTAATTCTGATTCAATGTTTCAAAAACGAGCTCCGCTATAAAAAAAACATGTGCTTATCATTATTTAAGTGTTCCGTGTTTCAGGAGTTTTTGAATGGTATTTAAGGGTTTAGAATTTCAATAGATTTTTAAAGGTTTGGTGACCGTAAAGTTTGGGTACGGCTGTACTACCCCAGTACCAGCATCTCTCCTTCCCAGTTACCCGGCAACACCCGCTAATGCGCCCCGGGGGATTAGAACCTTAGACACTTCAAACGGAGGGAGATGGATCATTCAGTGGACACTTGTCAAAGTTCTCGTTGAATAAGTCGTGTTCACGCCCTGTTGGGAGGGCGACTCAAGTATTAATTGGAGTAATGTGATATCTTATAGAGTAAAATATACTGTTACTTATTTTTACATTATGAAACAACCATTTCCTTCTTTGTGTATAAATGACATAATATCAATATAAAATACACAAATTAACGTTTTTTTTGTGTAAAATGTAGGTACGACAATTTAAACAGGCAAATAATAAACATATTTTAAAATAAAGCAGAACTATTGAAATATTAATACTCAAAATTGTTTAAAAATACATCAGCTGCTAAAGGGATAATTCTAGAAAATATTAATAATAATCAAGTCCATTTTCTTTTAAATACCTATCTCCAACATTGACTTTCACATTAATACCTTTATTTAAAATATTAGTCATTTAAATTTTAAATTATGATGACTAATATTATTTTCTTTTTCGTGCCTGTTTATTTTCTTAGTTTTTTTTTCATCGTAATAATTAAAATAATATCATTTTTAAATTTCTGATAAAAAATGTTTATTTAATATTTTATAAAAAAAAAAATATTTTAATTTTCTCAATTATTTTTACAAATTTTAATTAATTTCTTACCTACTTTCAACGCTTATTGTTTTGTTTATCGTTGTTATTATTTTATTTTTTTATATATGTTTATTATCATTATTTTTTAGTTTACCGTGTATCCTTATGTTGATATTTAAATATTAAACAGTGGTGAATGTTATTTTCCTGGGGTTTATCTATATATTTATATATATTTACTCCTTCATACAAATATTTATTTTGAAAACTTCGATGTATGTATTGAGATATATGATTTATGTTGAATGTCTCACTAAAACACTCTTCAACGACGGATCGTAAAAGTCTTCTCATTTCTGCTAACATAAAGTAAAGCTGTTTATGAAAAGGGGGTAACTAACTATCCATCACCGTCCTTTTCTGTCCTCGCACTCGCTTTTCCACATCCACATTCTCTTGATCTAACCGGACTCAAGTGCGTTGTATTTACAGAAAATCTTCCGTCGATGGATTCACTTGATCATGCCATTTCTTTCAGGGGGGTCGCCATCTATTTCTTTTCACGCTTAACAAAAGAAACATTGTGCTAAATGTACTCTAATGTGATATTATACTGACATGATTCTACACTGAAATTCACTATGTTCATCATCCACGATACGTAAATGAAAATGTAAATTCAGTAATGACCCCCAAGAACTTTTTGCAGTGAATAAATCTGATCAAATCATGGATTTTTAACAGATTTTCTCTTTCAATGCAAATATCCAGCGCCCCAATCTCTTCAATATTGACAGCTGAGTTGAAAACAGTTTTACTCTCAAATTTTTGAAAATTGATTTAATATTTTAAAAAAACATGTGCTTTCGTGAAAACTCTGCTTTTAAAGAGTGATCTTTTTTTTTATATTAGTAACATCTATTTATCTCTCAGTTTGTTTTTCATCTATAGTTTTATTCCAAATGATGAAATTTTGAACGATTGATCTTCAAAGCAAGAGGAAGATCACCGTTTAGACGAATTTTTAAAAAAATACCCAACAATCCCCATTTCCCATCCCTAAATGCAGAATGTTGGTTCTCCTTGATGAAATTTTCCACATTTGATAAAATAATAAGAAAATTACTAAGTAGGGGTAGGGGTAGGGGCAACACATCACATCCGAGCTTTACTCCAAACTATTAATAGGTTGAGGCAACGCCGAGTAGGTAATTCAACCAATTAATAATATAAGAGGTAATTAAGCACTTCGGAATATGATGTAAATGAAATAAGAATGCCATAATTAAAAAAAAAAAAAAATGAGCCATGCAATAACATAACATATATTGTGTCCACGCCGGGTTTCGCGATCATTACAACCTTTAGAGCCAAAGGCTGCCACAGAGGTCATCGAGATACTAGAGGAACAAAATATAACGTACAACTCCATTACAGACCCTTCGGATACTTGCTAAAATAACCTCCCTCAGTCTATATTTCGCCAAAATTACGAGTTTTTAACCCTCGTTTTGTATCGCGCTCTGAGACCGTTTACCATGGCCCAAACGGGCTGGCATTTTATCACAGTATTATGGGGCCACAGAAAGCCACTTGCTGTCAGAGGAGGGTATACTGTGACCACTTTAACCCTCCACTTCCCTGCCTACATCCCTTCATCCCCTTTCCCAACCTCCAACTCGGTAATGTGAGCTGCGGTAGATGCTTGACTGGGTAGTTATAGCCGAAGATATGTTTAAATGTCTTTGATATAATTGGAATTCCTAGAACTATCGGAGTAGTAGGCAATGTAGGCATATATGATTAAAGACACTTTGACAGTAATTACTTTGGTCGATGTCCACTTCCACAGCGATAAAAATAATCAAATCTGTTTCGGTGTGTATATTGCTAGGTTTTTCTAGTGAATAATTTCCTTTTTCATCACCCCTATACATAACTGAAAACGTTAAAAAATGTTGAATAACCTCAAAAAATACTTCGAAGTTTTTTTTTAACACCGAAAAGAAAAATTTATAAAAAGCGGTGGTGTTTCATAATTTTTAATGTTTTGTTAAATTTGGAATACAAAATTTGATAATATGTCCCCGTTTAATACAAAACGAACAGCGAAAAGATTGGCAATCATTTTTCTTTATTTTTTTTTAATGATTTAATATTTTGTAAAGCACACGTAGGATGATCAGAAAAACTTATATTTATGATCTGATTTTAATAGACGCTTTTATTAAACTTAATAATATACGTATATTAAATAATTGCCTCAGTAAATGTAATTCGTAATAATATTACCATTATTTCGAATTAATTAAGACCAGAATAGTCGGACTTTTGGATCTCAAAACACGCCCACATCTCATTTTCCATGGTCAACGTTATTCTATGCTTAAACTCGTCTCTTGTACTATGTATTTATTTACAAATCGCAACCCCTCTCCGTCGGAATAGTACCTTATTCTAAATAAGAATGGGGTGTTAAAACCACTCAAATGAAGAATGCAGCCTAATGTTTCTTTTGTACCCCTTAAGCACCAACACAAAGGGAATTGTACTTGAAACACGTTTTTCGCAACAATTTATCCGTAAAAGCCTTTTTGCGCTTACAGTGGGCCATTATTCAAACATAAATAAAATCTCATCTGATAGATATAATGTAAGTAGCCACAGTAAAATCTCACATCACATAAAGCAATATCTGACCTTGAAAAATAAAATTATTTCATGTAACATATAACTCTCGTGGTGAAATGAATGACTCGCCTCAATCATGTTGACAGGAGCCATAACATTACTAGACTTGTTCATTTTGACGACATATTTTGCTCTATCGCCAGACATTCGACTTCAACAATTTTTCATTCAATCTCAAGATCATAAGTGTCCGTAATGTTAAAAAATCGTATAAGCCTATTTATTTTTACGATGAAACCTAAATCTCTGTGTGTTTGTTACAAAAAACTCTCAAACGGTGATCTTTAACGTCGTGAAAATTGCTTCACTTTCCCTGATATTTTCGAGTTGTAGAGCTTTTAAAAATCAATTTATTCCATGATGCACCAGAGAAAAACTTAGCGAAGCAACTTATCTTGACAAGATTTTATCATGATTCAAAAACTGTTTGTGTTTGTTAGTAAAGACACTTTAACGCAATTATTTTCAACATCAGTGAATTAATTAACTATTTGGGAAGCGGGTATGTGTGACGTCGCCCGAGAACTATTCATCGGATAACCAACACTCTTCCATAGGTCACCCTAAATGGTTCGCTACCTCTGGTGACTCAATAGGGGTACCTAGATTCAGAAGGGAGGTTTGTCCAGTTTTTCTTGAAGGCAGATACGTCTGCTCACTAGCTGAGTGGTGGGCCATATAGGAAGAGGCTGGTCGAGGGAGACCCCTTGAACTCACCAGCCAGAGTTTTTCGATCCATCGCCTTGCACCGCTGTGGGATAGATTGATTAACGCGTCAGTCACTCCTAAACACACTGACCTCAAGATTTCTAGCTACCCCTCATACTCTTGTACCCAGACTTCACGCAGTAGGTAATACTTTTTCAGACATAGTACATATGTTTAACTGCTCGGAATACAAATACAAACAAACGATTATTACATACATCCTTATCAATTATAAATATACGTGTCTAGAATATAAATGTCAGTTAATGTGAGGTATGTTTTGAATATTCGCCTCTGTAGCTAATTATTTGGAATGGTACTTACACAATGTTATTCCTGTATTTGTTCGTGAGAAAAATGAAATACTTAGTTGTTGTATTTCATGAAAGCTATCTATTTTATATATGTATCTAATGTGATATGTTTTGCACCTGTGTGTCTACTGTAATTAACAAAATATGTAAAAGCCAATACTGGACATAATAATACCCAGGTATATAATATAATAAATAAATATTTTCATAACAAGCGGTAACTTGATGATGTGACATTATAATTTAAAAAATAAAACAATAACTTTGTTTACATCACTTTTATGAATTATAAAAGTATTGTAAACAAAGTTATTGTTTCATTTTTTTTAATAAATAAATACTTTTTCCTTCCCAGAATTACCTCTCCTGCATTTCCTTAAAAACAGTCTTCACATAGCATCTTCAAAGATGACATAAGCCCTGATGGAAAGTATTTTCTTCAGGATCTCCTACGTGGAGTTAATGTTTAAAAAAATGTAAAAAAATCATGAATTATAGACCTTTGTAATATCCATTTGGTCCATGGTGAACAAGAGAGTAACACCCACTTACGGTTATTGCTAATCTCGGCAGCACTATAACGAGTCATTTCTTCAAACCGTTATTTTGTAAAATGCCACATATGAGAAACGAGTCATCAGCTTTCCTTTGTCATTTTTATCGTTTTTTTTATTAAAATTTACTAAATATGAAAGAAAAATACTACAAACGGGTACTTGTCATTCAAAACCTTATAATATATTAACTTTACTGTTAAGGTCTGTATAAAATAAAATAAATATGTAACAAACTAAAATCTTTAAAACATAAATATTTCACTACAATCTAAGTCAAAAATAATATCTATAAAAAAATAAACTTAACTAACAACAATAAATCGTACATAAAATAATATTTCTTAATTATCTAATTTAAATAGTTTCTTTCAGCTAGCCAAATTTACAACATATTTATGAACTGTTTTATTCGAATACAATTTTTAATTTCAGGGGGTAACATATTTATACAGTTAGGAATCATCTAATCTAACGTTAAATAAACTCGTATTTTGAAAAAGCCTAGATTAACAATTCTCGTCCTTCAACCTCCACCTTAACCCTCCTCACAAGGTACCCCAACCGATGTAGATCCCCTGGATTTACACTGTAGTCATAGGGGAGATATTTTGAGATATCGCATTACGTTTATATAAGACGGTTTTGGTAAATATTCCTGTAATTCCCTTCACTATTATACACTTCCCTTAAATACTGTTCACTTACTATGATAATCCATGCAGACGTCTTTTTATTTATTTTTAAATTAAATGTAAATGAAATTTAATACTGTTATTATTAATATTTAGTAGTGTTCTGCAAGTATTTTTAGTTATTATTGTGACAAGAGGTGTTGTCAAGTGGGACGTGATTATTCACTTCAAATTCGCAGAACATCTCTTAGTGAATGATCACTGATTGGCAACAACGAGCCTAAACCCTTACTACATATAGAAATAAAGGGTCTTAAATTAAATTTACTTCAACGATTGAAAATTAATAAACGAACGAATGATCCTAATGTAACATTAATTAATAAGTAAGGAAAATTATATATTCACTGTTATTCAGTATGTTCACATTATCAAAACAATACAACACATTTAAATAAATCGATTAAAAAACATTGTCATTTAAATACGAAGAAATACAATATAAATGTAAAAACCTCACAGAATAGAGAATTTTAATTATTTTAAAACTATATCATATACAGCGCCCTTGGGGTGGTTTTTCACAAAAACGGTGCTGTACAAGTAATCCAATTATTATTATTATATCGGTTTTACCGAAAACAAATAATTATTTTTGAAAACCCGTCCAAATTTGAATGGAGATTAACCGTAGTTTTAAAATGGCCTAGAACGCTGAAACAGCACACAATAATTAAAAATAAAAACGCTTGCAGAACTTAACAACAACATTATTAAATTTGATTTACATTAAATTAAAAATAAAATTTAAATAGAGTTCTACGAATTGAACACAAAATCAATTAATAAGTATTTTATATTTCTTACGAGTTATTCCCATAATGCTGTTCGGAAAATGATTGGTTTATTTTTTTTAACATTAACTCTATGCAGGAAGGCTTGAGGAAAATAATTTCCCTCTAGGCGTATGCCATCTTTGAAAGTGTTGTGTGGAGGGTTTTTCGGGTAGTAAGGGGGTATGTGGGGTGGATGGGAATCTGGTAAGCCGGGAGATCCAGGAGTCAATTACTTCCACTGCTGTGCAAAGCGATGATGGGTCGAGAGAGTCCAAAGAGTCCCTCGACCGGCGTTTTCCGTTCCGACCCGCCTCGCAGTCGATAGGCAGACGCATCCGCCGCAAAGACCTGGACAAACCTATGACCACACCCTATGAACCCTGACACCTGTCGTAGTGAACCACTTGGGGTGACCTACAGCACAGGTGTTGGTTATCCAATGAATGATTCCCGGGGCGGTGGTGCCCATACCCGCCTCCCAAATTGAAGTTGAAATTGAGTGAACATGGGTTATGACGAGACGCATGTTGTAGGAGGGAGGATACACAGAAGCAGGAAAATAGTTCCACAGCTGGGCTGTTAAACTCAAAAACGAGTCGTAGAAACCATCCGTTCTTATGTAACAGATGTCAACCGTGTACGAGTACAAATGTTATGCGCGCTTTAGGCGTGTTTCCCGACTATGGACCGGTGCCGAAGGGATCAACACCGCTAGTGCCCCATCTAATCTATCAAACGAACCACCCATTTCTGCACAGGATTTTTTTAGGTATTTTGAGCCTCCAGACCAGTGGCGGCTGCTAAATTCAACAGTGGAGCGCACTTGAGATGTGTACGGGGTCAGCAGTTGTATGCTATTAAAGCATCTAGTTGTATATCATTGAAGAGTCAAGATAGCTTCTGAGAGGCTAACTTGAGTCTGGTTTCAATGGATTATAAATAAACGAATTATTTACGTACAAGAAGCATAATGTATTACATTTTAACCTAAGCAAAGTTAATACCTGGTGAATTTTAGCTAACTCGAGTAGACAAATATGTGTATTCTCAATGGTTTTATTTTATTAATATCCCGTTATATAAATTAATTGTGTAACGATTCATTTTATTTTATGTTATTTAATACCTCTTGGTTGTATAGCTCCTCGATATCTGCTGAATTTACTGTTACGGTGTTACTAATATATTAAGTCTATCCTCACCCTAACCAACCTGTACTGCTGTTTTATTTATATATATATATATATATACGAGTATACATATATATATGTATATTTATTTTTTTTAATTCTCAATTTATTTAATAGTTGACGATACTTTTATAATTTTTATATTTTTTTATATTTTTTAATGTTAATGTTTTTATTATATTGATACTTTTATAATATTAATGTTTTTATAATATTGATATTTTAAAAATATTGGTACTTTATAATTTTGATATTTTTTATGATATTGATATTTTTATAATATTATTTAAATCGGTGTTATAAAATTGGACTCTAGTATGTCAATAACTTATGTACATTGATCACAACATGCAGGAGCCTCTATATCCTAATTTTGCCCTACATTTGTATGAGGATTGTAATTTATTGATGTATTATATTATATTGTTGAAATTAACTCCTGCTGACAAGCTACTTGCAGTGGCTTAGCGGGTATAAGTTCCCACTGTATATTATTAATATTATACAATAAAAAAATGGTTTTGTCCAGAGAAAACGATTTATAAAAAGACAAATAGTTTTTTTTCTATTTTTGAAACTAATTCATCGTGGAATTTCATTTTCTTATGAATTTCTTTTATTAAAAAGGCTTTGCAACTTTCTTCCACGTGTTTATTAAATCCACGGTTATTTTTAAATAAAATGTTTGTCATGTCAGATTTATTTTTAACAGATCTCCGTTCTGTTTGCTAAGTTTTAAAAGCCTTTTTATCCTGTAGTTACATGAACTAAGGGTTATTAGGTACATTGTAAACAGGTATGGGTAGATTTGTAAAATATTTTATTATGTTATAATAGGAACACATCCGGGTAATATCCTTCTTAGAGATCTCTTTAGATGTCGGCGGCTTAATTCCCAGTTGTGTTTTAAACTGGTATTTTATATGTATTTCGTATTTATATTCATGTGTTAGATATTATTATTGTATACAAGCAGAGTTAAACTGCAACGGGTATAATAAAAGACGAGTTAGCTCTTTTCTACAATTGACTATTCTTTCAATACTTTTCTTCTACTTTGCTTGTTAGTCTATTGATTTCTAATGATTCAGTAATAACAAGTGGAAGAACGTTAAGAAAGTTTTTTTTACTAGATCACCTACTTAATGTAAAAATCCCACAATATCCAACCTCAGACACTGGACTCCCTTCACCGTCCCCCTCCGTCTCCGCCAAAATTCCATATTATACCCTCCATTACCTTAGTGAGTCTTAAATATGAGATTGCAATCAGCAAGTGCCGATAGCACATAAAACACAGTTTACAATTCTGTGAATTATAAATAAATAAAAGCCCTACAGTAGCAATAGGCAGCGCGCTCACTGGGTAGAGAAAATTATCTACACATTTATGCACCTCTAACCACAGTTGACACAAGAAGAGGGAGAAATCTTCCCCGGCACTGTACATAGAAATTTTACAATAAGAAATATATTCATTTAAAAATTGTGAAAGTGCTTCCTTCCGACTTTACACGATTAATTTTATACAATCGGGACATTAAAAACGTATCCACGACTAACACATGAGTATATAAAAATGAAAAAGGAACATAAAAAGAATGAACAGAATTTAATCAAAATATAAAAGAGGCTTAAAAGTTTTTTATGATGTAATTTATACAAAAATCACAGCAACAAAAACCTTTTTAACGAAAACATCGTGTAACCCACTTGGGTACATTTAAAATATTTATTTAACAAGGGCCAAAAGGTTAGTATCGTGTTCTCTACAGTAGTGAGTGTTTGGTTTTATAGCGCTTTTATTTAACGGATTGCACAGCCGATATAAGCCTAATTAATAAAATTAGGAAAGGGACACTTTGATAGGTACGATTTTTTATGTCTCTTTCGCGCATGAGTCCTAATTTTCCGGATCTTGTGAGACTATAGCATCCCCAATTGCAGTATGTTGTGAAACTGAGAGTAGTAGGAAGAAGAAGTAGATAGGAAAATGAGAGGTTAGGAAGTACCTATCTATCTTATCCTAAAACATGGCTAAAGCCAGTTCAAGCAACGTTTCAATTCTGAATGGTGGTCTTTCACCAGGGAGATACTGAGAGTATCTTGCACTCTTGAACGTGCGCAAATATACTATGCATTATTTTTAAATTAATTAATTGTGAAACAGCAGAAATTAATTAAATACAATTTTCTTCCGGGATTTGAACCCGCGACCTTCGGATTCGTAGTCGAGAGCCTTACCCCTCGAACATGGAGGCATTCAAAGCTTACGCTTACGCTAGGATTTTAAGCCGCGATTTCCGGATTCGTAGTCGGGGACGTTACCCCTCGACGACAAAGGCCGTCATATGAAGGAATAAAAAATAATAACATGAAAAGGGAGTTTTAAATACATAAGATGTCGTGCACACTAATAATTACGCCGTTTTTGTGATAAATCACCTCAAAGGCGCTGTACAAATATTACTTCATATGCTCTATCTATAATTAGATACAGAAAAACATACTTACCTGGCAGGTCGCTTCAGATGAACACAGCTTTATTAGAAAATTTAAGCTTAGAGAAGATATGATTGTTACAGTTGCTATTTTATACTCCTTTTGTATTGATATTACATTCATTAGAAGATTGGTGGCACAAGAAGAGTTGGTATTTATTTGAAATATTTATAATTTATAGAACTGCAGAATATTTATGAAATGACCTTAAAAAGCTTAAGTTTTTAATAGACTTTTACATTATTTAACATATTAAGTTATTTACAGCTTTGCGGACTGTGGACCGATGTTATAAGTGACTTTCATGCATTTCATGCATTCTTTATGCATTTTTTTCCGTTTATAGATACGATTGTCTGTAAAGATGAGTTTTACCTATTAATTCTGTGCATTATATACGCTCTACAGATATGGAAAAAAATAAATAGGGGAGGACCTGTAAACATCACACGATTTTTACTGGACCATGTAATCAGTCGGATCATATCAAAAGCAAGAATAATAAAAGAAATTGCATCACATGATGTATTAATGTGAATGATGAAAGAAATGTGTCAATTATGCTCAAGTTTAATTTTTTTAAATATGGTGAAGTCACTTAGAGACGAAATAATATAAAGATATCCTCCGTAAGTCACTTTACCGCAATTTAATGATGCTTTTGAAGGCGGAGCAGCTGTCAAAGGTAATAATAATTCAATTTTATTTTTTTTATAACTTATTGAAGTTTGTAAACCTCATTGTAATATTTAATCATTGAAGAAGATAATATTAACACATCCCAAATGAACCATGAATCCGAAAAAACAACAGAAAAATAAAAAGATTTCAGTCGCATCTGGGACTCGAACCCAGGACCTCTACCTTATTTAAGACATCTTTTTATTTTTCTCTTGTTTTTTCGGATTCATGGTTCATTTGGGATGTGTTAATACTATCTTTTCAGTAATAATAATTAGCTACCATAACTTTTTTTAACCACTTATTTTAAATGACCAATTAATGACTTTTTACCATTTAATTTAAAAAGTAATTTTCATTTATTTTATTATTTAATTTTAAAAAAAAATCATTCATTTTTCTTATTTAATTTAAAGAGGAATATTAATTTATTTTTGTTATTTATTTTAAATTCTAATTTTCATTTAGTCGTTTAAATTATATTTTTCATTTATTTTTGTTATTTAATTAAATTAAAAAATATTTTACTTGTACCTATTTTTCATATCACTTGGACGATTTCCAAATCCATAAATCAAAAAATATCATTACCGCAATAAATAAATGACGTTCATATTTTATCTTCTCCCGAGCGATAAAGTAAGGTCCCTTCATAAAGTATTACAGTAAAATGTTTTGTTTAAAGCCGAATTTCCTTGCGGTATCGTGATCTCGACTAGTGGATTGTTCAATACTCGTATTATCTCTGGTAAGTTTCAGGCTAACAACTTATTACCAAAGTCATGATTTATGGTTTATTTAGCTATCTTTTAGTAATTTGGAGGATAAAAATAAGGTTAAGAAGTCCGCCATGTTTTTAATTCATCTGTCAAACGGTAGTTGATAGACAAAATGTGAATAAATAAAATGTGTAGAATTTGGGGAATTTTTATATCTCATATTACTTTCAGTAATCGAGTATGAAATAGAGAGTACAAAATTAGTGTGCAATATAGTTGTGAATGATGAATACTTGGAGCAGGTAGATGAGTTTGTATATTTTGGAAGTACGTTTACGAGAAATGGAAAGACTGGTGATATTGAAAGAAGGGTGAATGCAGGCAACTCCATTAACAAAGAACTAAACGCAGTTGGCGCTAATGTCCAAAGAAACCAAGCTAGCGGTCCACAATGGAGTGCTGATACCAACCCTGATGTATGGCAGTGAGGCATGGAATTGGCAGAAGAAGGATGACAGTAAACTGAATGCCGCAGAAATGAGATCTCTGAAGTGAATGTGTGTAAAACCATGTGTGATCGTGTGAAAAATATTCAGATTCGTAAAGAATGCAAGGATGATGTAAGCGTAATGAGTAAGATTAAGAAAGGGACGCTTAGATGGTTTGGGCATGTAGAGCGAATGAATAAAGAGAGGAGTGTAAGAAAAATATATGACGTGAATGTGAATGGAAGAAGAAGCCGGGGACACCCTAGGAAGACATGGCAAGATCAAGTGAATCAAATACTTGAGTCGGGCCATGTCAGAAGTCGGAATAATAAAAGAGAATTTATGAGCCGACATATGATTGTGAATAAAGCAAGAAGTGTATGCCAGGATCGAGCTGTTTGGGGGTCCGTTCTTTCTGCCTACCCCTGCTGAGAAACGGCGTGATGGTAAGTTAGTTAAAGTATGAGTTGTTACTGAAACAATGTTGATTATTTAACTATAACAATGCTCTTGGTTAATTTTATACCCTTTTATATTTTATAATTTTGTCTTTATACATATCATGTAGCAGTGAAAAGTGAGCTTAGTAAATTAATAATTAAAAATGTAGTTTGTTTACACCTCTTCTTTAAAAAAGTGTACATTATTTTATTATTAATAATGACGCCACAAAGTTACCAATCTTTTGAAGTAATTTTTAGTAAATTAACACTAAAGTAGTAGTCTATCATAATAATAATAGTACTAATAATACTTGGATAACTTGTATAGCGCCGTTTTTGTGAAAAATCACCTCAAGGGCGCTGTGCATCATATACTAGGTGATGTGTACCCGGCATTGCTAGGGGTTTTTTTTTGATAATGTTGTAAAGATGTGAATTTTCGCTTGTCGTTTGGGTACCATAGTTGATTTTTACAGCGAAAGTAATGCCTTATGATGACTATTACTATCTCTAAAGAAAGAAATAAAGAAACATTTATTCCAACAAATTTGTTTTTGATGAAAGTGTTTTTGTATGTTTGGTAAGTAGGCATTATAGAAGATAGTAATAATATACAAACAACGAAATCAAAAGATTAAGATGCTAAATGGAAAGAACTTAATGAAGCTATTTAGAAGAAAAAAAAAAAATATATATAAAAGATAATTTGTAAGCACTAAAAAATATTTATACGGTAATAATCCCCTTTAAAGTTGATTTATTATATAATATTCAATAACTTATTCCCTCATTTAATTATTTTCAACGATTTTAATACGTTTTCAGTCATTAGAATTGAATAAAGGCTAACATGCTATTGCAATGTTATGGTATGTTAGCTGTGTCGACTACAATACATGTAACGCATTATACACAAGTTTATCAGAGAAGTGAATTAGACCAGCTTATTAGCTCACTTCATCATGTTCACCGACTTGACTTAATACGTTGTCAAACATTAAAAGAAAATAAAGGTAACATTCCGTTTCCACGGTATGGTATGTTAGCTACGTCGACTCCTATACAAATTGTTCATTAAATACAAGTTTGCCAGAGTACTGAATTAGACAAACTTATTAGCTAACTTACCATTTTCATCGACTTGACTTAACACGCTGTCAACCATTAAAATTAAATAGAGCTAATATGCCGTTGCTACGATATGGTATGTTAGCTGTATCGACTCCTATACAAATTGTTAATTAAATACAAGTTTGCCAAAGTATTAAATTAGAAAGAAATGCGTAATTTTACATAGAATAAATAAATCATGAATGAATTTTTTTTATGTGATTACCACACAAGACTCCCAACTGCTCCCAACCGTCTAGAGTAAGTGAGACTATGGCATCCCCAATTTGGGTATGTTGTGAGGCTGAAAGTATCGAAGAGAGAAAGGAGATGGAAAGAAAAAAGATGGAAAAGTACCTGGCTATTCAGATCTGGCCACCAAACACGGCTAAAGCCATTGAAGCTGAATTGTAGTCTTTCACCAGGGCGATACTGATAGTATCTACCAGACTGGAACGTGCCGCAAATAAACTTAATATTATTTTGAAACATGTTATGCTAAAAATAATTCATGCATCAAAATCATCAATGCATATTAATTTCCCATAGTAAAAACACAAGAGCAAAAACACAAGGGAGACTTTTGGTATCGAATTATACTACCACCCTTGCTCAAAGACACCATATGTATACAGCGCCTCACCCACACAATGAACTGCCACTTCAGACCATAGCAAGAACTAATATGTACGAGTATTCCTTTAACAAAAACAGCACTGAATATTTAAAGAGAAACGATCACACAAAAATTGAAGACTTTATGAAATAAAACTTGCTATTCTTTTTATATTGCTAATAGTGCCTACTGTCCTGCATTTACACAATAAATTTAAATTATTTCTTTAGTTTTTTTCTTGTTTTAAATATTACGTGATATAACGCAGCAAAATAGAATACTTCTTTTACACATTAAGTTCTTTATTTGATTTTGTCATTTCTTTTAACTTTTCATAATGTATTCAAAATTCCCTTTCAATTATTGTTAATATATTTTAACATTACTTTTTTAATAGATTACGTTTTAAATATTTTAATTTAAAATGCCTAATCTGTCATAACATGGCAGGTACCTCAACAGGTTTTACCTAGTGAGGTAGGTAATGTAAACCATAAAAAAATATAATTATGTAACATGTATTATACTTATATTTAAGCATGCCGTATTGTATGAAACTTTATGAAACGTTCTTTCAATAAAAATCAATTTATCGACACTGAAACTTAAACTGAAATGAATGAATTGTGAAATAATACAATTTAATCAAATTTATTTATTTGTAAAAAATAAACAGCTTTTAATACTGATTTATATACAAAGGGAATTAAACAAAGGGTAAGCCAACAAAGTTTCCTGTGCTAAAGGTGGTTAAGTACAGATGTTTTATTAGAAAGAAAAAAAACAATACAAAAAGGAAGGGGGATAGGAAGAGGAAGATAGGATCGGGACAGGAGATGCTCTCAATACATGTTATACTCGTTTATTAATTTATGGTCATACGTATTACTTCGGTTGGATATTTTGAAAGGGTATTGTGAAGAATGTCATAATACAGGGAATAGGAGAATTTATCATGAGATTGGTCCTAGACAAACAAAATTCACTTGTGCACGCCGGCATTTGAACCGCGAAATCCGGATTCGTAGCTATTATTAGATGACTTCACCATTTTCACCAACTTAACTGAACACGTTGTCAGCCATTACAAGTGAACACAGCTAACGGCAATAGCTAAATATGAAGTCAACTCACTGCTTGTATTACTTTTCGATAATCAGTATAATGCAAAATAAGGCAAAAAGCTCGTAGAGTTAAAACTTTTAATAAAAAATTTGAATTATTTTGCCAGTTGGTTAACTCCACCTCTCGTGGGCTCAATGACGATCATTTAACTAACCTAATAGGTTACAATTTCGTTTGTATAAGTACTTACTATAGTAATATAAGTAGTGAAGCATATAATTTAACCGACTCATACGTATGGAGATATAAAACAAGGGTTTTGCGGCAATTCATCGCAAAAATTTCAACAGTCCTTTTCTTGTGTGGAAAACCCTGGATCTGCCTGTGTCCGGTCGGTTGTCCGTTAGTTGCCATAAATTACAATAAAACGGTAAAAGAACCCCTATCATAGTGGTGGGACTGCGAGTACTCCAAACGAGGAAATATGACGCGACAAAGTTACCGCTAGCTTAATCAGATGACGGCACACTTCCCTGTTGAAGTGCTGAAAACTCCTGAAAAGCCTCCATTAGGGTTGTAGCTTGGTTAGGGAGGCACTATTATTTCATTTTATCGCTCCCATGAGAGGGTAGGCCCACCCTGCCCGACCGCCGAGCGCACTGGCTAATACGGAATTTGTTGAGGCGAAAAATCATAAATTACTAGTACGTGCTTTTTGATTAAACTGAGATAAAAAAACGCCACGTCGGAGAATTAATATTAAAGGTTTACGAGGACGGAGCGGCTTGGGAAGATTTGCAAGTTTTGTGGTTTAATACGTGTTCGTTGGCGAACAAACGGATTAAAAGCAAGGCCAGTGATAACAAATGTTAATGAATCACTGTTCTAAGATATAAATAATGGTTTAAATTAGTATTTTCTTAAATTTAAACACGTGATAGTGGCTAAGTAAGTTATTGGTACGCATTTAGTCCTGCCCTTGGGGGGGGGGGGGTGGGGATTTCATACAAAATTGTGTTTTCAATAATTTGAAACTAGACGATCTTTTTTAATTAAATATGTACAACAAATAAAATTTAATAATATAATATAATTATAATACGATAAATATATAAATTATTATAAATAATATACCCATGCTCTTGAATTAACTTATTATTGTTTGATATCTTGTTTTTATACTCGTATATAAAAAAATAATATTTCTCTATCTGTCTGTCCTCGATTTCCTCGATAATTACTGAACTTATTCTGCTGAAAATAGCAAATTTTGTTCTTATTAATGACAAGAAAGTTGAGAAAGTATTATAAAGTTTTAATGAAATCCAATATGTAAAACTGTTCCCATAACGTTTTGAAATTATTATCAAAATTAATGAAGTCGCCATGTTGTATTGAGGTTAGCCCATAGATATAAAACTCCGGTTAGCCACAGATTACATTTTTAAAAAAGAAGGTTTATTTGTGTAGAATACTTTCAAAAATGAAAACAGAAGTAGGTACCTACTTAAGAACTTTATTATTTAGATAAGTTTTGAAAAAAAAAAAATGTTTGGACTGAAGTAAAATTTTCAAATGATTGTCTTTTTGTTTGGAGATAGTAATAGTCGTCACAAGGCATTACTTTCGCTGTCAAATCAAATATGGCACCCAAACGACAAGCAAGAATTCACAACATCATAACTTTATTCCAAATAATAAATAATCCCGTTCAAAGCCGGGTACACATCAGATAGTTAATTATAAAATATAAGTCATTAAGGCAATCCATTTTTTTTTAAATTTCGTAGCATATGTTTTATTTATTTATTAAACTTAAAATAATTCCACTTCATTATGGTCTAATATAAACATACATATTACTACATTTTAATTTATACATTATTGTTTATTTCTAATACTTATTAAATACATATTTTTTACATCTCACTCTTAATCTGTTTAATCTGGCTACGTTTAAGATTTCGCTTGGAAGTAAGCTATACAATATAATGTCATCATTTAATAAACGATTTTGTGTTAGGAATTTGCTTATTTTTTAGTCCAATACCTTCAATATGTCTTGTATGGTGTGTGTGGAAGTCTTTATTGTAATGCAGATTATCTCGAAAGTGAGGTGGTAGTAAATTATTAAAAACCTTGTAAGTTAAAAATTAAACAGTAAATGAATTAAAAAAAAAATTATTTACCACTTCATTAATATACACATATTGTTTCGAAATCGATGTTTTCTTCACCAGGAATATATAGAATATTATTATTGGTATTCTATATATGCCTGATGAAGAAGGTGTCTCTTTCGAAGCATGTGGATATGTGCATATTAATAAAATGTGATTGCAAAATAATTTTTAATTCATTTATTAATAATGACACCACAAAGTGAATACCAATCTTTTGAAGAAATTATAAAAAATAAAACGTTTAAGAAAATTCTTTGTTTAACAACACTCATTATATCTAATTCCTTAAGCATTTTCCTAATTGATATTTATTTTACTATAAAATTTGACTTATGCCCCTATATAATAGTAAATGTATGATGCCATAATTTTATAAATTAGTAAACTCGTTTCTTTATTGAAATTTCTCATAATTCTTCCAAGGAAAAAACTTTTTTAGCCTTTTCTTGAAATCACCATTTTCTTCAAGAGTTTTCTTTCAGCCTTACATTATTCCTAAGAAAATTAACTTATTTACTATTATTTATAATAAATGAGTAGGTGCCTTAATGGAAATTAAAAAAAATATACTTAATCTTCCTTCTTTGGGAATTTAAGGAAAAACAATCCGTAATTTCGACATTAGAATCAAAGAACGTGTAAGAAGTTTTAAAAATGACACTTATTCCTGAGTAGTTAATGATATTATTTCAATATATTATAATTTTGATAAAAATACGGAAATCAATATTCTTCCCATTAATAATAAAGGTAAATGCTTAGATAACGAATTTAAAGTCTTAGATTTAAATACATTACTTCAAATCAATAAAGAAAACATAAAATTGAAGTCATTGAGAAACTTAATACAACAGCTCAGCACCATTACACATATTCGGCAATAAAACGTTTTGACGAACTTCGTAAAGAATTACAAGTTGAAAAAATTACGAAATTTTTAAGAAAAAAATTACATATGTTATAAAATGCATTTATGTTTATGTATATATATACATTATGTACATACGTTTCATCAGTGTACGGACACCAGTATGTCATGTTCATAGTTACGAGTATACTCTTGAAATTAATTTTATCTATAACAAACCATAATAGTACTTCCTCTCTAAGCACGAGAATTTTTCAATTAGGGAGGTATTAATTAAAAAAAAAAACTTTAAGGATTATATATATACGAGTATATATAAAAGATAATTTAGAAGCCTTGTAAATTAAGAAATTCCTTAATAAAAATCAGTCAATTATTAACAACCAAAAAACCTATCTTACAACCCCATTTTAAATATTTTTCCTTTCGCCCCTCCCTCAATCTCCGTCTCTTTCCCCGCTCTTTATTAATCCCTAGTTAAGCCCCCACCCCTACTGTGATATCTATCATGTATGTTTTGCCATAACTTTGTAATAATTTTTAATATATATATTGCCCTAACGATCGCACGGTTGTTCCGAAACCGGTCGGCGTGAAAAATAAAAGTGGTTAAAACAATGTTTGATTGTTTTATTTGATTATAATGGATAACCACAAAGTGATAGCTTCATAACATAGTAAAAAGAAATTAAATTAGTCATGATAATAATGAAAGGAGAGTTTCATTGGGTCGAAATTAGAAAATTTCGGTTAGAACAGTGTTTCTTAAACTAAGGGACGCAACCTGGAACGGGGCCATGATAGAAAAATGACGGGTCGCATAAAAAACGTTAACCTTAGCGTTTCCATTTTTCCTCAAAAATCAACAAAACAAGCAAATGACATTGAATCAATTTATAGAGACGAACCCTTTTCCTCTAAAAGTTTTTCGTTGTCAAAATGATACTTTAATGTGTTGCTTTTTTTGCATTTTTGAAAGAGCAAAATTTTCTTCATTGTAATATATTTATGAAAACTGAATTGAAATTTAAATCTGTTTGATTTAACCACTGAAGAAAAAAACCGAAAGGAGTGTGTTATGGGTGTGTCCGTGTACCCGAAGTTAGCTTTGTTCTTTGTTGTTTAGCCTACTTCTTGTGAAATTGAAACATTATAAAATGCAGTATTTTTTTCTTGAAGAGAAAATTAATTTCAATGGCCTATCTGCGGTCAAAAAGTAGACAGGTGTTTGGCAACATCAGTTTTCTTTAAAATCGAAATAGATTCCATTTCTTGTGATTACTTTTTAAGTGGCTTAAAGCCATTAATTAAAGTTCCGGGTGCTATGATCATAATGTTTGTGTTTCCGTTCTGTTACAAAATACGAAGGGGTTTTGCCGCACACTTTCCTCGGTCATTAATGTTTTGAATCAGCGGCCCAAAATTACTACCATGTTCTTTCATATATCAGAATCGTTAAAAAATGCAGCATTTGTAGTTTGGCATGAAAAGGATTTTTTTTATTCCCATGCGCAACGTTTGTGTGGCGTTGTCCCACTAATATATTTTGGAATTATAAAAACGATAGCATTTTATAGTTTGACACTAAATGATGAACCTTTTTTCGCCTGAAGCGCAATTGTGTAGACAGAACAAATATTTGTGGGTTATGAAGGAGAAGTATTGAGATAGTTGTGCAATTTTTTTTTTCAATTTGAATATTTTTTAAATGTTTATAAATGGCCTAGAACGCCGAGACAGCTCCCAGAATAATAATAACTAAAATACTTAATAACGTTATTAAAATTGATTTGCATTAAACTTCTGAAAAAATTAAATGGTATTCTGCTAGTTAAACGCAAAAACCATTATCACATTATTCGGTAGTCATTTCGAAATTTGATCAATGAATCCATTTTTTAACTATTTTCTTTATTAAATAAAATAAACAGTTTGTTATCAAGTGCGAATTTATTGTATTTTTACGCCAACCGATTTCGCTTAGATCAAGATTCGTCAGCGCAAAAAGTGATGGCTTATCATGAAAATTTTTTCTTTTGTATTTCATTGCATATACAAGCTTACATTTTTTTCATTTTAATTGGAGGCACGCGGAATCCTTATGCAACAAAATTCTATGCGAAAATGTGAGCGCGCCGTCATGTAAATGCATGCAATCGCTCTAGCGGTTTGCGCAAGAGATGGATGTTAATATTTTATGTAAAATCTGCTTATGTGAAAACATTCTGGTAATATGGTAAGGTAGATAAAAGTTTTTGAAGGGTAGGTAATCGCTTTTTCAAAATATCCGGTGGTTAATGCAAAGGTTCTTAATCGATTTAACGAACATTTCGGAAATGTAGTTTATATTTAGGTATTTTTATTGTTTAATATAAATTACATACAATGGAAACATGTACCCGCTAATCTACTACAATTAGCTTGTCAGTAGGAGTTATGTTCAACAATATTATATAATACAACAATAAATAACAATCATCATACAAATTTCGCGCAATAATATAATAATAGAGCTGCATGCATGTTGTGATCAATGTACACAAGTTGGAAAACATTTTTTTTAAATATGAAAACAGCATAACAGTTTTGTTATAGAGATACTATACTCCAATTACATAATATCGATTTAAACAAAACTATATAAATATCCAAATATCAGCAAGTATTAAACAAATTGAGAAATAAAAAAATAAAAAGAGTAGTACAGTTTTGTTACAGTGGGGATATACTTAATATAATAAAGCACTTGAATAATTTGAAAGATACCTGAAGCTATGAAGGAGATATACAATCAAGGAGATCGCCATATTTGTAGTAGATTTAAACAGCAGGTAAAACATCGAATGACATCTTTGGTTAGAAAAGAGTAGCAGAAGTCGTCCTAAGATTCGAGCTCGTATATGGGCTGACGAAGAGAACTGCCCATCATCAGCAAATCTGTAAATAATTTTATATCCGGGAGGTTCGTTTAGAAGATGAATATAATCATCGAATGACATCTTTGGTTAGAAAAGAGTAGCAGAAGTCGTCCTCAGATACGAGCTCGTATATGGGCTGACGAAGAGAACTGCCCATCATCAGCAAATCTGTAAATAATTTTATATCCGGGAGGTTCGTGTAGAAGATGAATATAATCATCGAATGACATCTTTGGTTAGAAAAGAGTAGCAGTCCTCAGAAATCTGTAAATAATTTTATATCCGGGAGGTTCGTGTAGAAGATGAATATAATCATCGAATGACATCTTTGGTTAGAAAAGAGTAGCAGAAGTCGTCCTCAGATACGAGCTCGTATATGGGCTGACGAAGAGAACTGCCCATCATCAGCAAATCTGTAAATAATTTTATATCCGGGAGGTTCGTGTAGAAGATGAATATAATCATCAATGACATCTTTGGTTAGAAAAGAGTAGCAGAAGTCGTCCTCAGATACGAGCTCGTATATGGGCTGACGAAGAGATCATCTGCCCATCATCAGCAAATCTGTAAATAATTTTATATCCGGGAGGTTCGTGTAGAAGATGAATATAATCATCGAATGACATCTTTGGTTAGAAAAGAGTAGCAGAAGTCGTCCTCAGATACGAGCTCGTATATGGGCTGACGAAGAGAACTGCCCATCATCAGCAAATCTGTAAATAATTTTATATCCGGGAGGTTCGTGTAGAAGATGAATATAATCATCGAATGACATCTTTGGTTAGAAAAGAGTAGCAGAAGTCGTCCTCAGATACGAGCTCGTATATGGGCTGACGAAGAGAACTGCCCATCATCAGCAAATCTGTAAATAATTTTATATCCGGGAGGTTCGTGTAGAAGATGAATATAATCATCGAATGACATCTTTGGTTAGAAAAGAGTAGCAGAAGTCGTCCTCAGATACGAGCTCGTATATGGGCTGACGAAGAGAACTGCCCATCATCAGCAAATCTGTAAATAATTTTATATCCGGGAGGCTCGTGTAGAAGATGAAGATATAATCGAAGAAAACTACTTATAAATTAAATTATAAAGGTGAAAACATGGCAGAATTAAGAATTTTAATTATTTTCTAACTAAATCAGTTTTACCGATAATAAATCATTACTTTAAAAACTGGTGGGAGTAAATAAAATCGTATAAATAAGTCGATACAATGTGTATTAACCGTACATTGAAATTTTCCTGCAACGCCGAAACAGCTGTCGCAATAATAAAATACTTGCAGAACTTAATAATAACATTATTAAATTTGATTTACATTAATTAAAAAAAATGAAATGGAGTTCTACGAATTAAACACAAAGCAATTAATGATAAAAAATAGAATATAAGATTACATGACATAAAGTTACGGACATTATTGTTGAAAGGTCAAGTGGATAAACAAACGACACCACGTGGCAGCAAACCATACGTCACTGGAATGAGTACATTTCTGTTGAGATGCTGCATTGTGTAGCGTAAAGATTGTATCGGTCATAGACAATCGTTGATAGCACAAGGCATGTAAAGACGTTAAGACGAAGATAGAATTACTTTTAACTTCTTTTTTTATGTGAATACCGCACAAGAGTCACAAGTGGTCCCTGCTAACAGGAGCCAGCGATATATAGTATGTTGTGAGGCTGAAGGGTATGGCGAAAGAGATAGGAAAGAGGAAGGTGGTGAAGTACCTGTCTATTCATATCTAGCCACCAAACACGGCTTAAGCCATTTCAAACATCGTTTCAATTCAGTGGTCTTTCACCAAGGCGATACTGAGAGAATCTACCAATCTGGAACGTGCCGCAAGTATATATACTGTTTATTATTTTATAAGAATTAAATGAGATACAACTTCTTTGCTTCGTAGAATTAATGCGATTTCTCTGAATTGGATTAACAACGCTTCGAGACTAACTCGCGATTTATTCTAGGAATATTGACTCTCCCTGAGATACAGTAAATCCTTTGTGAATCTTGCAAGAAGCGATTTCCGAGAACGAGACGTGATCAACTAGATCCGTCTAACGTGCACAATTCAACTTACGAAGAAGTTTTATGCAGTCGTAGCTTTTATTATTGAATTCATTTTTTATTTAATGTTAACATTTTATTTTTAATTAAAAAAAAAACTAACAGTCATTTCATTTTATAAAATGCTTGTCAATAAATTACATGATTTTCGAAAATCACACTCAATAAGAATTTTATTTTTACTTCAGCTTAACTACCAAACGTGCAACCAAAGTCAAGTATCTCTCTATTAACCTTCGGTATGCTAAGATGCAAAACAAAATTTGAGTTGCCATGAGTTGTGACTTAATTACCCCAGGCATCTACCTCACGAAGTCATGTACCACGTAAAGAATATTTAAAATATTATCCCAGGATCAATCCTCAGGACCACATATTTTAGACCTTGTCAGTCCATTATCACATATGGCATACTGGCTTGGGGAAGTGCATCGAACAAAGCATTAGATTCATTAGAAAAAATTCAAAAGGGGACAATTAAACTCATCGTTCAAGTACCGTTCTACACAGACTCTTGTGAAATTTTCAAAACACTTTACGTCATGACAATAAGACAAGTATGTTCCAAATCTGTATTATTTCACCTCTTCCATTACAAACTTCATGTTAAAATGGATCCTCAAACCGTAATAAAAACATGATCCTCAACAAATAAAACCCTGAATATCCCAGTCCGGCGGCTGATTACCTTAGTCCTTCACGCAGCTTTGGTAATAACACGAACGGCTGAGATAGCATGCATCGCATATCACTGTAGGAGTAGAAACTGAGTACGTACAAGGTAACTATATCGCTGCCCTACCGGGAAGCGATATAGTTACCTTGTACGTACTCTGTTTATACAGGGGCGCTTTTGTGAGGTGTCATAAAAAATAAATAAATCAATAACTTACTACAATCACATTATGCGGAAGATGTTTCTTGTGTCGTGATGGAGGACTTAGCCGACCAAGGAGTTGAACCCACGATGCCTGAGTCAGACCCAGACGCGATACCAACTCAGCCAGTGATTGGTCAAATTACTTATCTTATTAATTTTATTAATAATGACACCTCAAAGTAATTTCGCTTTTATTGAAGGACTTATCTTTTAATTAACTTAAATACTTACCCTCAAAATTTTAAGAATTACTCATTTCCAACACCAAACTAAGCCATCAACGCTGTACTCAAATTCTTATCTCGAGCTTTTCTTTGCGAAAATTACCTGTATTAACATTTAACATGAAATCATTGATAAGTTCAATGGTTCATGGCGAAACCTCAGTTATGATAAACATTTTAGTTTTATATTTAATATTTTCAATGGTTTTTCTTGGTGAAGAACTTTCATTTCTAACTTTACAACACGTTACTAAACTAAACACGATGATGCGTAATTTATTTTCAATAACCGAAGGGAAAATTTTCTATTCTATTCATCGATAGAGATTTAAAGCATTTACGTCTGGTATGTTTATAAAGCTCTTTAGGTGTTTTTTAATGTTTTACATTTTTATTTATTGTGAATACCGAACGCGAGTCGATACTGCCCGAAGCCAATGGGATTATGACATCTTAATATGGGATATGTTGCGTGACTGGAGGAAGTGAGGTGGGGAAGAAGATTCTGAATATTGATTTAGAGAAATGCTTGCACTTTCAGATCTTCTCACATGAATATAAAACTTAACTATAACCACGAGTTTCACTAATATAATACATGTTAATACCACAAACTACACAATACACGATATGTCGTATCAAAAATACACTCGATGAAATTCGGACTCACATGATTGGAATACATTGCCTACAGACATGAGCTTAAAGGCTGTCCTTTTCAGTAATTTATCAATAAAAATAAATACTAACATTATGCAGACAACTCGCTTTGCGATGCAAAGTATTAGTATTTACTCTTCGAGAAGCAAATCTGCAAATGATCAACCTATTCTTTTTACAATTGTGTGGAATGTATAGTCAATATTCTTCTTATGGCTGCGGTTCCAATGTCCAAAAGTAACCCAAAGCAGGAAATCAAGTAAAACAGCAACAAAGAAAAAAAAATCGGGTTGTTTACATAAACAGTATTTAGTTTGACCTTTTTAGAAATGATTATTAATTTACTTACCACAGGAAACGATGACATGAACGCTTTCGCGTCATCGTCATTTCGGTTTAACAAGACTGTTAAGAATTGCATTGAATAAGTTTAAAATTAAGTAAATTAACGATTTTTTGTGGAATTTAATGCGATATTTGTGTATTATTCTCTCTATTACATCTATTTTGAAACCATTTTAATGGATAAGAATGCGTAATTCCGTAAAATCTTCCGATGATCATTAGACGGCAGTCAGCGTGCGAATGATGACGAAGTTTATTTAAAAAAATGCGCCATCCAACTTGGTACCAAAATGGATATCACGTGACCTTTGCCTCCACGTCAAAATGGTACCGGTAGATTTTGCTTTGGTCAATTCTTTTGTAATTCTGACGTCAGTGGCGTACACCAACTATAAAAAATTGCCTGAAGAATTGTGAGACACATACCCATGCTTCTAACAAATTTCGAAACAACAACTCTGTTCTGATTGCCGTCCTGCTAAACATTGTAGATTCTGATAAAAGCAAGCCTTTTCCCCGTTGTAAAATATATGTATACGTTTTTATATTTTTTTTTGTATTATGTCTATATATTTCGAGCATGTACCCTTTCTTTTCCCGTGGTTTACATGTATTTTTTTTTTTTTTTTTATGTTTGATTTGCAAATTTGTTAATGTAAAACTAAATATGTCCTAATTAACAATCCCATAATGAGTTTTGTTAATAACTCGTGGAAGCGCTCTCTCCCCATAAAACATGCATATTCATTGTGTTTAAAAAAAACACTAAATACGAGAAAATCGATATCAAGCACGGTTTTCGATTTTGAATATTGATCTTTCGCCAGGACTATAATACTAAGACTATCTGCCACTAGCTTCAACCTATAAAGATAACATAATAAAGGATAAAATAGCAACTTTAAAAATCGTTCTTTCTCCAAGATTAAATTTTCTAAAAAAATTGAGTTTATACCTACTAGGTAGGTATGTTTTTTTCAGAATCTGTGTGTACATGATTACACAGATAATGTAGTAATATTTGTACAGCACCCTTGAGGTAATTTTGGACAAAAACAGTAGTATATAAATTATCCAATTATTATTACACTCAAATTAGTTTAGTACCAAAAATATCGGAAAACCAGTGATTCGGAAACTTGGCAGAACAGCCTAAAACCCATAAAAAATTACGCGTTCCGAAACCAAGTCGTCATTTAAGTATTTTCACATCAAACGAAATATCATCATATTTCTTTATTCATCTTATCCCAGCAAATTTCCTTAGTTTTATGGTGGATATACTCGCAAGAACGCTGACTACATATAATAAAATCAATAATAATTTAACATCTCCGTAATAAAGTCTTACATAAAATCAGATTGTCACTAAAACATTGGGAATCCATGGGAACAAATCTATATTTTTTACTGCCCCATCAAAGCCGCATACAACCCTATATTTGGGGGTGGTTTACCATAGGATAAGAGAGGATCATGATGTTAGAATGTATGTTCACATGAAAATACGAGATGTGCTCATTGAGGAGAGTTTTATGGGAATCAAGATTTTTCTCAGATCAAAAGATTTTAAATGTATTGGCGTTGGTTTCACTGTTTAAAGAATTACTAGATTTTGATGGGCTATGGAGATTAACTTTTTAAACGAGCAGCGAATGAATATGTCGGCTTTGATAAACTAGAACTGATAGATGCGCTGTATTACCACACTTAATGGTGACATTGCAGCGAACTCACCGGAAGCAAGAAGCCAATTTCCGTATGCTATGTGTAGAATTTACCTCACATATACACCTGTTGTTTTAAAGACTGGTGCCGCATGTGGCACATTGAGACAACGCATCCCGCACGGGTCAAAATTCAATACATTATTTGTGACCTTGCGTAAATTAACGGAACAAACAATTAACGTGAGTAAAACGTGGTAATAGTGGTTAGTAATTTATTCTTTCCTCAACAGACATTTAATTTCATTAGCCAGTTTTGTGCCTAGAAGTTTAAGTACCTATTTTGGCGACCTCAGTTTTCTTTCACATCTGTATAGATCGCATTTTCTTTTCAGTGTACAAATAGATTGATGATTTTAATGTTAATATCATCTCGTTAACGTTCTCAGTCAGATTAAACTATTTTTGATTACTATTATTATTCAACTTAAAAAGGTTTATCAACCTAAAAGTTGTGCTAAGTGATTATTGTTATTAAATCTATATTCATAAAAATAAATGTAAGTTTGTTTGTTTGTCCTCGATTTTCTCAAAAATAACTAAACCGATTTCGTTTAAAATAGCACACTTTGTTCTTATTAGTGCCGGGAAGTTTAAGAAAGCAGTTTGAATAAAAACCAATATGTGAGACTGTTGTTAAAACGTTTTAAAATTAGTATGAAAAACATTAAACCCGCCATGTTTAATCCAGGTTAGCCCATAATTATACCACTCTGGTTAGCCACGGATTACATATTCAAAAGAAGAAGGTTTGTTTGGTAATTTTAGAATATTTTAAAAATTGAATACACTAGTAGGTATCTACTTAAGAACTATTATATTTAAATAAACATACTGCGAAAAAATAAATCTTTGGAATAATATGAATTTTTCAAATGAATTTTTATTAAATCATTGAAGAAAATAATATTAACAAACCTAAATGAAAGATGAAACCGGACAAAAGGACAGAAACTAAAAATATTTCAGTCGCATCTGGGACTCGAACCCAGGTCCTCTGCCTATCCGGGGCAACGCTCAACCGACTTAGCTAATGAGACAAGTTCAATTTGTGTCATCTTCATCGATATCATATCTCAAATTCAAGATTTGTGAATATTATTTTCCATTTTTAATCTCATATTATTTGGCAGCTATTTTTTATGATGTTTACAAAGTTCTACCCGAACTCAATTGCAAACTTAAACAGTGTGCTAAGTCGGTTGAGCGTTGCCCCGGATAGGCAGAGGACCTGGGTTCGAGTCCCAGATGCGACTGAAATATTTTTAGTTTCTGTCCTTTTGTCCGGTTTCATCTTTCATTTAGGTTTTACTAATATTATTTTCTTCAATGATTTAATATTACAATGAGGTTTTAAAATCTCAATAAAAATAATTAATAATTAAAAATTGAATTTTTATTTGTTTAGAGAAAGTAGATCGCTGTCAAATCGATTATGGCTCCCAACCGATGAGCAAGAATTGACAACATCATAACTTTATCCAAAAAAAAAATATGCTACATCAGCTAGTATATATATATATCTTTAATTTCTTTCTGACTGAACCTCAGTAGTATGTATCGGAACATTAAGGTCATGTACCTTCTTCAATAATATTACTACATCGACTGTGAACACAACATTTTTTTTGCGACGGGTTTTGGATATTTGCCATTATATAAATGGGTAATTCACTAAAAATATTTTAGGTAAATACAAAAGTTTAAAAAAATGGTTAGACCTCAAACGCATTCAAATCAAATCGCTCCAAAATCTTTTTTTATGAATATCATAAATATTGTTTCGTTGATTATTAAAAATGTTTTTTCCTAACAGTGATCCCATCTCAGTCAGTAGAACTATAGCAGTGTTGATAAACTTTACGAGAGTAAATGACGTAGGATGGTCAGGGGGGGGGGTGTGAGCAGAGTTAAAATGTACCTAATTATTCACATTGAATCATAAATATTGATGTTCTGATTTCAGACGAGGTTTCGATTCGAAATGGTGGTCTTTCACTAGGACGACAGTCAACAGTAAGACGACTTAATCTGAAATGACAACGATTTTGTCCACGAAATTACAAAATATTAAAGAAAGCGTTAGGTTAATAGAACACGTTAATCTTTTTTCGCAAAACCAACAATAAAATAAGCCAAGTCTAAAGTTCGCACTTAAAACCATGTACATACATTATCACCGCAAAAAATTTCTTAGTGAAAGTTGTGCCACCCCCACCCACTCTCCTCTACTCCCCAGCCGCAGAGGTACATTACGGGAATACGCTCCGCCGTGTTCGCCACCAATACTTTCGCGCGGCGAAGGTTCCCAAAGAGGAGAGTGCTGCGCCATAAAACCAGCCGGGATAATGCGTTTTTATGATTATGCTCAGAGTTAGAAAGTCTAAAAATATGTATAGGACAAACGAAGCGTGAAAAGTAGGAGAAGAATGGGTGGTTTTTTATCAATGGTTGGTTTTTAGGTCGTGGTTTGACCAATGGAGAAATATTTGTCAGTTTTAAGTTATTTACAAGCATATCTACTATTAAAAGTATCAGTATAAAATTAGTATTTACTTATTTGTTTCTGAACTAACTTTCGAATGGAAAAAGTAAAAGTTATATTGACATCCATTGACAGAAAAAAAAATTATTCACCGAAATTGTGTAGTAAGTAAGATTAGTTAATTATTTTCCCACTCATTATATATATATTCATATAAAGCGGTAACTTGGTGATGTGACATTATAATTTAAAAAATAAAAAAATAACTTTGTTTACATCACTTTTATTTCATACTTTTTCCGACCGGGTTTCGCTACTACCGTAGCTTCTTCAGGGCAATATACAATTAAACTATGAACTAAGATACATATGTGTTATAGATTGATAAAAATAGGCGAGTGGAGGGCCAAGGGTGGTAGATCTGAAGGTACCTGCTGACCGGGAAGTGTGTGTACTTTGTTTATTGGGAATAATTTAAGAATTGGACTTTTATTTAAATTTATTTGATTACTTATGAGTCTACTATTAGTGTTTTAGGCTTTCCTTATTTCTAAAGCTTCCAAGTTATCTAGTCGAATGCCTGTTCCATTTTTATGCAGAAAACTAGTCCCTGTATTTTTATTGAATGTGTGGTCTATTTCTAAGAAATGGTCGGCAAATTCGGAGAAATCATTATTATTTAGACATCTTAAGTGTTCTTTTACCCGAATATTAATGATTGTAAAGATAAAGAAGACAGTTTAGGCCACTCGGGCAAATATGAATAAATCATCAATGCAATGATTGCCCGGCGTTCTATGTAGGCAAAACGTCGTGTAATGTTAATATATAATAAATATAAATATAAAATAAAAGTGATCTAAAAAAGTTTTTGTTTAATTTTTTAAATCATTATATATATTTTAACCTCCAGGAAATAAGCAAAACAGTCATATACTTTTTATAAAAAAAATAGGAAATAAAGTGTTTGGGAGCTTTATTACGTTTTGATGAATTTATTTTATTTTTATTTTTTATCAACTTTAAGACATTCTACAAAACACAATGCAAAAAATTCCGATAAACTACTCTTTAGTAGTTTGACTAAAGGAAGCTTGTTATTCAAAACCTTATACAAAATTTAAAATTAAGGTTACGTTACAAATAAATATAAAATAACAACATGTGTAACAAACTCATAACATAAATATTTCGTGAAAATCTTACTAAAAATATAAAATTAAGCGTAAATAACAAAAATAAATCGTAAATAAAAAAATATTTCCTAATTACCTAATACAAATAGTTTCTTTCAGGTAGAGAATTATTTGATATATTTATTAACGGTTTAGTTTTAATATTTTTTATTTTTTTTATTTCAGGGGGGGAAATATTTACACAGCTAGGAATCATGTAATCCAAAGATCTTTGTTCATATTTGTTTGTATGCTTAGGAACCATCATTCCTTCATTAACATTGAGACGAGTGTTGTAACTGTGCTCTAATCTATTTGTGTTATATATAGGGTTATGATTTGCTGAAATATAATTTTGTACCACAGAATTGCTCTTACTAAAAGAATTTGAGACTCTGATAAAAGTATGGAATATTATGCCTTCCTATAAGTTAAGGGTTAAGGACATTCATCAAAGGAGCGTGTTTTGAGATCTGTGATTAATGAGGCGGCTCACCAATGGCTAAATTTATTTATCTAATATCAACGGTATAAATATACAATAAAAAATAATTACATGTCACAGCTAACTACAAGCTTAAGAATATAGCACAAATCATTTAAAAGGGTTACTATTAAATGTGACATTAGGTCGTACAATTACATCAGAAGGTATATAAATAATAAAAGTTCATGAAGGATATAAAAGTAAAATATATGCGTACATATAAAAAATATAGTAAAGTTAAGTTTAATTAATTTTGATTAAAAAGATATAATAGTATAGCCTTCTTGTACTTTCCTTCCATGTAATTAAATAGATCAGCTACATCTGTGTATCTATTACTAATATCATATAATCTAGGTGCAAGCGAGTGTTTGTAATGCTCAGTTCTGGTGTTGTTATATTTAAACATGATTTTGAAACGAGTTGCTTTCGTAGGTATGTGAAATTTAATGAGGTTAATTAAATCAGGGCTGTCTATACTACAACTTACAATTTTTAACATAAATATCAAGTCGGAAGAAATTCTTCGATCTCAGAGATTTAGTAAAATTAGTTATTTCATCAAGTAAATGGATTAACTTGTTTGAGGGTTATAAACCGTTGCGATTAAATTTTCTCAATATAAATAAAAACAGGAGATACAAATAATTTGAATTGAATACGGAACAAAGAGAGATAGTCTAATCTATCCGAATAATTCGAAGAGAATAATGCAATTAGGGAAAACCGGCAAAAATATGGGAAGTTTTGATGTCACTAGTGTCGCCGTACTTCAGGTGTTTGACGGCTGTCGAAATAGCAAATCTTTGTTACCAGTTCAGTGGGCAGAAGCAGGTACCTACAAATAAATGTTATTAGCGTCAAACTGTAATTCACCTGGAGACCTAGATAAGTTAGATTGAGATAATACTTTAAAGACCGCCATAACCCGGGGACATCCTTAGCATGGCGAGCAAACAAAAACTGTAAAAATTGTTAATCAACCTAATTTGCTTGTAATCATTTTTTATAGCTTTACATTGATAATGCAACTATATTTATAAGAGGAAGATGTGACGAACGTGAAACATAACCCCCCTTACTTATAATCGCGGTTTAAATATTACACGGCGCGTAAAGTCGCGGAATAGTAAAAAACGTGGCTTATTACCACGGCGTAGACATGATTTATATTTGTAATACTTTTATATTTTTATACTTGTTTTTTACGTAAGTCTTATAAAACTGAATATATTCAGTTTCGATGCAAGAAATCTCTTTCACATATTTATTGATTACGGTATATATAAAAACTATAAGTAGGTTTTTATTCGAAAACTTCATTTAGCATTTGCTTGATAAGAATTATATTATCAATTATATGCTAAAGAAGTCTTAAATCAGACTTAAGGTCGGATTACCTATACCAATGCTAAACCTATCCGTAATCATCTAATTACGAAAGTTTAGACAGAAGTGATTATTGTAATAATGGAAAATATATTTTTTGACTTCGGTCGAAAATCCAATCCTTCCGCAAAAATTTTGACGAAAGGTCTGATCTCGTAATATTTTCGGCAGGGACTCAATCGATGGGCTGCTAGGACGGCTAGGGTGGATAGGGCGGGCTTTAGGGCGGCGGACCGGTAAGGCGGCGAGGCGTAGGGCGAGGAGGCAGCCCAATCTACCGAGGCGATGAAACATTTTATTGTAACGAATTTACGATCGCAAGTGCGAGACTGATTGTTCAATTTTGGTGCAATTTCGACATTTTCAAATTGATATAAAAGTTTTGGGATTTATTTTAGTAAAAGCGATTTTGTAAATGGATTTTGTTTTCATTGTTAAATCCAGCTAACGGAACATCCCTAGACGTGAAATCTACATCGATTTGAAATAAAACTAAAGTCGCCAATCAAAATTTCAAGTCATCTGCCGATGAAATTGATTGATTCAGTTAAACGAAGATTTTTAGCATTTGAAAATATTTTATCAATTTCTCTCACGTAAGAACATAAGTTCTAATGGTCATTCCACGCAGGTCATCTTTGAAACACATCTTATCTTGTTAACATTGTGGAAAAGGTTTTCTCAGTAATTCAATTGTAAATAAGTTTTATGTTTACTTACAAAGTTAACTATAACTATGTTCATTGTCATAGAAAGATTATTTTATGTTAAATATTGGAATTTTTTATTTTAAAATTATTCTAAATATTGACTGTTCCTTTTTTTCTCAAGAACTTCTTAGTACATAACAGTCCTAACCAAATTACTTTAAAGATTTTTCAGGTTAATACTTATTGCTTATAATAATTTGTTACCATATTTGTGCTATGCATAAAAAATCTTGTCTTATAAACATTAGTTTATCATTTAAAATAATAATATCTGGCAAGTAAAAAATATTCTTACAAAATAAAATGTAGATTCGATAGAATCTCGACGCCACCTAGTGAGAGAGTTAGCACTTACAATGCCTTTCCCACAAAAATAAAGATGGTTGTTTCCAGTGAGAAAAAAATGTAATAAGCAATGATGGTAGTCTGAAGAACTAGTACATGTTGACTAATTTGGCGGGGAATGAATAACCTGGCGTAGCTCAGTGGTAGAGCACTTGTCCGGTAAACAAAAGGTCGCGGGTTCGTGTCCCGTCGGCAGCATGTATTTTTTCTCGGAAGATTATTCAATTTGTATGATTTTTCAGGTTAATAATTATTGCTTATAATAATTTGTTACTATAAAGATATTCAACTCTCGATACCAGTAGCTTGCAGTTTATGAAAGCTAAGAAGTTATGCTTACCCTAAGAAATTGAATGATAATTTCTAATCAAATTGGATTTTTTCCATTAATTTGGTAAGGAACTTGTACGCTCATTTATTCAGTTTAGTTTAGGCTATAACAATCAGCGAAAATTCTAATAAAATTGTCGTTTTCAAATATTCAATGCACAATTTCATATAACTTGAAAAACTACATACAGCCTACCTTTGATCATAGAGCAATGCACGCCACTGCTCGATACGTACTATCTACGTCAACTTTTTTCGATTCATCCATTCTATCCATAAGCCAAGATTTACAACGTTTTGCCAGATCGACGACTTCCTGGCTTGGACATTGTTCTAAAATCAATATCCACGCCAGGAAGTCCTCGATCTGGCCAAAGTTGTAAGTCTTGGAATTATGTATGGATTTGAAGAAAGATACAATAATCTGCATTATTTAAGATAAGTTTTCTGGTTTTTGGTTGCGTTCACACTGAGTAAATTCTGACATAGAGGTGCATTGAACTAAATTGAACTAAAAATGGTTGAAACAGAGGAAAACAGTAAAATAAAAATTACAACACTCAAAATAAAATGATCTTACCATGACACTCAAAAAACTGTAGTTAGTCACTTGTTTTCAGTAGTTTGGTAAACATTTCACAGTAACATAAGGTTTCGTACTGTATTGAAACATAATTTACATACGTGTACTCTCGTATATTCACACTTGCAGCCCCAAGAGATTCTCTTGCAATGATCGGAAAATCTATTCGGTTGGAGAACTGGGGAATGGGATAGGGGATGAAACGACATACAAAGCAATTGCACAGTAATAGCATTTTCCTGTGCAAAATTACTCTGCATGCCTTAAAGTAACCGAAAATTGAAGTAGCCATGGTTTTTCGAAAATTGCCAACCATCTTATTGGAAAAGGTCATACCTACAGCGCCAGAGCAAATATTCTACAAAAAAATGATTTTGATATTACATTAAATAATTTAGACGCTTTAGAAATAAATAATGCTTTTAATAATCAATATAATTAAATTTGTCCTAGAGGAAAATTATTTCCCTCGGTTGCTCCTGCGTGGAGTGCGAAAAAAAATTTAAATTTCAATTTAGTAAAAAAAAAAATTTAAAAACATTTTAAATACAAAATATTTAATAGAATTATGAAGCAGTTGAATTTCAGATGTATATTTTATACATGTTAAATTTTTTGCTCACTCTTTGAATGTAAATTAGATCATTTCTAAAAACTTTATTATTCTACTTTCCTTTCTTTATGTATTCTCATTGCAGATACCTGTGGTCCTGTATTTTTTTTAAATACTGATTATTATTAAATGTCTTATATTTTCCTTTTTTTTGCAAGAGCTTTGCTCTAAAAAAAGGTGGTAATACGTTCGGAATTTTTTATTTTTATTCTTCACGTATTTTATATCTTCTTTAAATTAATAAAGGAAAATTATGTTTTATAGGATAACATACTGGTCTTTAATTAAATTATATATTGATAACTATTACTCAAGATTATCATAAAATCAAATCATACTTACATCGTTCCCGCTAGCTCAATCTCAGGAGATGTTTATCGTGTCTGAAATTCGTTTATTGTCAATTTGAGATAATGCTGCTTCCTTTGTGTACATATATATATTGAAGAAAAACAGAATAAAAACAGTTAACTTTTTCTTTAAAGAATGCTTTACAATTTATTGTAGTTTATTCATTGAATAGCAATGATTAATAGCTTAGGGAAAAAAACTGGATCTCTTTGTGAAAGCCAGTAGAAGTTATATTAACTGATTTGAAATTAGATCCTAAATGAACCGGAAATAAACCGAAACTTTTAGCGAAATCAAAAAATAAAAATTACCCCGGCCACACGTGGCCATCTCGAAGTGTACAGGATTACAACATAGCACGCCGACAGTATAAGAAAACCACTGAGTCGATTAATTGACATTGAGATGCAAAAATGCCACTTTTATTCCAATTAAAAATATGATTTCAGACTATAAGTTAAAATAATGATTTGACTCCAAACTAGGAATGGCCACCAAGGCGACCGTCCTCTCTGATGCAAGAAACCACAGAGCGCCAATTATAGGACCCGTGCTTTGAAATTGCACGTTGCAACCCCTTAAAATTAATAATCCTGACCAAAGACCACTGCTTTAGGTGTTACCATCAGCCGAAAAAAATATTAAAAACGAGTACTTGAGGATAAATAATACAACGATGTCAAATATGAAATTTTTTGGTATGGGAGATACTTCATAACAATACAACTAACCAACTAACTAACTATCACGACATTTCTCCGCAGGGATAGTCAGATAGGAGGGACCGCCAAAAAATTCGATCTTGGCATACACTTCCTGCTTCATTCACATTCATACATTGTCTTTTGTTATTCCGACTTCTGACATGGCCCGACTGAAGTATTTAATTCACTTGATCGTGCCATGTCTTTCTCGGGATTCCCCGGCTTCTTCTTCCCTTCACATTCGTGTCATATATTCTCCTTACACTACTCGTTCATTCGCTCAAACAAGCTCAAACCATCTAAGTGTCCCTTTCCTAATTTTACTCATTACGCTTACATCAGCTTTGCATTCTTTAGGAATCTCAACATTTTTCACACCATTATACATGGTTTTATACATATTTGCTTCTGAGATCTCATGTCTATAGCATTCAATGTGCTTTCATCCTTCCTCTACCAGTTCCATGCCTCACTGCCATACTTCAGGGTTGGTATCAGCTCTCCATTGAGGACTGCTAGCTTCGCTTCTTTGGACAACTTTTTGTTAGCGCCAACTGCGTTAAGTCCTCCGATAATGGAATTTCCAGCATTCACCCTTCTCTCAATAACTTTATATAGGTTTGCTTAAATTTTCAAAGTGTTACCGTCACCTGATAACTGTGACCAGTAGATATAGTCCTATATGTAAGAATACAACAATATGCGTTAAATAATATTTTCAAAGCCTCTTCACTGCACAGCCTACGGCTTCCTCATCGTTTACTTTTAAAATTTGACATCCCCGAAACCACTTGCGTTAAGGATCTCCGCCCCAAAGTTGGCAATTTATGCCGCAAATTGCAGACTTAACATGAAATTAATATAAGGAAACAAGTTTAGGGCCTGAGGCTGCGGTATAACACCATTATTGGCCCGCGGGGAAATCGCGTTTAAAAAACTCAACAATTTAAGATGCTCTTCTAGAATTAAATATGCAAAACAAACAATAAAAATTCCCGGCGGTACGCTAACCCGAAGACATTACAAGGAAACGTAGATACTATTTAAGGTAATATATTTACTAGTAGATAGCCGGGGCATAAAACAAAATCTAGTTTAGAATACAATGGGATGATATCGCCGAGAGAACTTGTAATGAAAGACGTAACAATAATTAGTATTGCTTTAGTTAGATGTCGGAGCTAAATAACAGTAATGGTATTTTGCCTATGTACATTACAGTACCAATGAGAAACGAACATAATAAATAAATAATTATAACAGTGGTTTTCCTTGACCAGAAAATATTGCGAATGAAAATCTGAAACAAAGGGGAATGGTTTTAAGTCATTATTTATTTATTAATTGATAAATTAAAGTTTTTAAGACAAAATTTTTGTGCATAGCGCAAAAGGTAACAATTATTTTTATAAACAATAATTATTAGCCTGAAACACTCATCCAAATTGAAAAAACCTTCCGAGAAAAGATAAATGTCGCCGACAGGACTCGAACCTGCACCCTTCTGATTGCCGGTCAGATGCTCTATCGTTGAGTTACGTCGGCTTATCGCAAACCCGCCAAGTTAATCAATATATACTAGTGTTTCATTCAATAATTACTGTTTTTTATTATATTTCACCTGTAAACAATCAACTTTATTATTTTAAAAATTTTCAATTCAATTGCGAAAATTTCAATAAATAAATAAGAATTTTTTTCACTGTTTTTCCATTTTCCTTCTGAAACATGAAGATATATATATAAATCAAAACAGTATTTTAAACAAAGTAATTATTATTATTATTTCTTTAAAAGATATGAAATAACTTTGTGGAGTCATATTTATTAAATTAATAAGAGTTAATTTTTGTATTATTTTTAAATATTTTATAACTAACTAACTAACTAACCATCACGCCGTTTCCCCGCAGGGGTAGGCAGAGAGGACGGACCGCCAGACAACTCGATCTTGGCATACACTTCTTGCTTCATTCACTTTCATAGAACGTCTCATAAATTCTCTTCTGTTATTCCGACTTCTGACATGGCCCGACTCAGGTATTTGATTCACTTGATCGTGCCACGTCTTCCTTGGACGTCCCCGGCTACTTCTTCCATTCACATTCGCGTCATATATTCTCCTTACACTCCTTTCTTCATTCATTCGCTCTACATGCCCAAACCACATAAGCGTCCCTTTCTTAATCTTGCTCACTACGCTTACATCAGCCTTGCATTCTTTACGAATCTCAACATTTTTCACTCGATCATACATGGTTTTACCACACATTCGTCTCAGAGATCTCATTTCTACAGCATTCAGTCTACTTTCATCCTTCCTCTGCCAGTTCCATGCCTCACTGCCATATATCAGAGTTGGTATCAGCACTCCGATGTGGACTGCTAGCTTCACTTCTTTGAACAACTTTTTGTTTGCGCCAACCGCGTTCAGTCCTCCGTTAATGGAGTTTCCTGCATTCACCCTTCTTTCAATATCCCTATCAGTCTTTCCATCTCTCGTGAACATACTTCTCAAATACACAAACTCATCTACCTGCTCCAAGTACTTGGAATATTTTATACGTTGGTTATAAACCAATTAATAACAATTTAATCTAATAATTCTAATTACTTTATTAATTACAACGCCACAAAGTGATTACGCATTTTTTTTTAAATCTCAACACTCGAATAAATGCTCGTAGTAGAAAATAAATAAAAATGCAGACGAATTTTGAAAAAATAAATTCTGTAGCATTATGTAAGGAAAAAAGGACAGTAATATTAAATAAAGTGTCATTTTAACCCACCTTTTATCCTTGGTTTGAAACCTTTTACTTCCGCGATGCTACTTAGTTTTTCTTGCTATATTACGGGGAACTTCTTTTGTATTTTTATCCATTTTCTTTTATAAAAATCGAATTTATGCACCGAGTAATATCATCAAAAACACATAGGAAAACCTCACCACCACAAAAAGCAAGCTGTCAAATTGCATGGCAAAGTACTTGGCAACGTGACTCCACACCCTCACGCCATTCACGACATGTCTTGATTTGAAAGTAACCCCCAATATTAAAAAAAAATCGTCCTTTTATAACATAAACGAATAAATTAGTTTTGAACTACTTCAATTCAATATAATAATCTCGAGCGATATCATAAGTTCCTTTCCTTCTTGTCAAAAATATATTAAAACTAAACTATTATATAAAATGATGATAGATATATATATATAAATATTTAGGAATAATGAAGGCAAAAAATTATATAATTTAGAAGCACTGGAGATTAGAAACTCAGTATATACTAATTCTAATATATTGAAATTATTTTTTTTATTGTAAAACCTTTGTAACTTTTTTCCACTTATTTATTTTCGACCGGACGGGTTTCACCCTATCACGGGCATCGTCAGACTGGCACAATGAATACTAAATCTATGGTATATATATTATCGATGTCGGGAGTGAGTTCCACTGCTGTCTAATATATATTTTTTAAATTTATTACTTGAAATTTGTTACATTGTTTATTGCTGACGGTACTGTTAACTATTATGTTTTTAAAAACTACTTTCGGGTTTGTTTATTACCCTCTGGAAGACTGATTACATTTTGTTTATTTACTATTGTTTTTTTTTAATTTTATTTTTATATAAAGTCATTCCTGTCAGTTTTTATTTGAACAAATGGTTCTTTCTGGTTTTATTATTTCCTTGTGTACTTTCCATCTTGTTTGCTAAGATGAATTTTATAGCAGTTTTTGCACTATAGTTGCATGAACTACGGGTAACCAGGTACATTTTTGTTGGGTCTTTAAAATATTTTAAAGATAGGGTGAAACCGTTCCGGTCGAAAATAAATAATTGTAAAAAAAAGTTACAAAGGTTTTTTAATCAAAAAATTAATTATAATATGGAATTCCACCCTGAATTGTCAGTTTATAAATTAGAAATAATCTAATATGTTGAATAACCATGTAAATTTATCGTATAGTCAGTCCTCTTTTAGATATTTTTCCAGTGAATCGCTTTATTCTTCCAAAAAAACCTACGACACCTAAATATTAAAGTATATCTATCATTATTTTATATAGTAGTTTAGTTTTAATATATTCCTGGCGAGGAAAGGGTACTTCCGAAACCGTTCGAGATTATTATATTGAATTGAAGTGGTTCAAAACAAATTTATACTTTTATATTATAATTATGACAAGCCAAAATAAATGCTTTTAAAGAATAGTTTTTTTTTATTTGAAATAGAAGATCTTTAATTGTTATTGATAGTTGACAAAATGTGAGTATAGTTATAGAATGATTCTGACCCAACAACACATTTAAAGTATATATGGGACATGTCCAGTTTTGAAAGATACCTGCTGAACACTTGAAGTACCGTGTTACGACTTAGTACTCGGAACGTTATCAGCTTTATTAAGTCAGGTGCATCCATTGAGCCATGAACTATTTTGTATAATAGTAGAAATTTGCTCACGGTTCTTCTACAAGATAAGGAAGTTAAATTAGGTAATTTCATTAAATAAACAAAATTAATTTGTTCAATGATTGTGGATAGTTTGAAATTAATTAACTTTAAAAAATTGTATTGAACTCTCAATTTGAAATGATGAACTTTATTCCATGAGCACCAAAATTTTAAATTGTACTCTAAATTATTTCTTACTTAGGCAGTGCAGAGAATCTTAAGGGAATAGAGGGACTTACGGTTTTATATATTTTTTTTTTCTGATTATTATTTACTTATTATTATTTACTTATTGTCATTTAATTTTTAATATTTATTTATTACTATTTACTTATTAAAGTTTACTTATCATTATCCATGTATTATTATTTATTCACTACCTCTTGTTAACAAAAATATGGTCATCCTACGATTGTGGCTAATTGGAGTACGGATACTTTATTATAGATATTTGGGTAACAATGAAATTATTATTGTTGTAATCTATAAATGTACTGCCCAACTTAAAGATTCACTGAAATTTTTTTATTTGTTTATACCTTATAACTTTGGTATTTTTTTGTTTTTATTTTTTAAAATATATCGTTTCAATAAAATTGTAAAGTCGCTCAATCTCAAGATAAGACTGTCCTAGTGAGATGAGGGATTAATATTTTTAATTCAAGAAGTAAACAGAATCGTAAAAAGCATCGTTTAAATATATACCCTAAAGACGTCTGAAGAAAAAGTGTGTTTTTAAAAGCATGTTCTATATATAGACGAAAATCAATTCATCAGAATTGTATTTGCGGAACTTTCTTCACTCATTTCATTCGAATGGACTTCATTAAATACAAAGATGTACGTATAAATCCGGCATTCCGAGTTATCCTCATAATTTTCACATTTCAAACAAAGCGCTGAAAAACGAAGAGCAGATGTTTCCCAAATATTCGCAGATCTCGAAACTGAATTTACGAGTGCCATTTCAATTCCGTATACCAATTTTCCAGGGACGGCGTTTAAGTGTACCAAGTTCATAATGGTTCTATGGCTGCCAGCTACGGAAGTACATAGGTAGGTGTTCGATTAAATAAGTTTGGGATACAGGTCAACTGTGAGCAATAATGTATGTAATTTAATAATTCTTCTTTAATAATACATGTATTTTTTTAACTCTTGTGTTGTTTAACTTTTGGTGTAGGGATCCGAGCCTACCGTAAGATTGGCGTTTTGCCACACCAAACTAAAACTCGAAAAATGGGTTAAATCCCAGCACTGGAAGGAATGGAAGAGGAAAGCTGGAATGAGACACTCCAAAGTACTCATAAACGGACCTAACCCCAGAAAAACCAAGCGACTACTCAATATGGACAATGGACAGAACCTCACTGAGGGAACTACTAACGGGACACTGCCACCTCGGGAGATACATGCAGCTGTTGGAAGCGCAAAACACAAATAGATGCAGGAAATGTGAAAAGGTTGAAGAGACTCCAATTTACCTATGGTGCCAATGTCCCACCTTGATGGGAAGTAGGCTCAGCTACCTGGGAAGACATATTGTGGAACCAAGATCCAATGACAACCCTGATGAACTTTATCAAAGGGACCGGGTTACTGTCAAAGGAATAAGGTAAAATGGGACACAACACAATGGGCTTATTGTGTTATGGGCTACATATAACTATGTATAACCGATAATCTAACTATATATAGCCGATAACTCTGAATTATTATTTAGTTATTATATTTGCCCTGACGAAGCTTGTACTAAGCGAAACCGATTAGGGAAAAATAAAATATGTTCGTGGTTTATAACAAAGTGTTTGTTTTATTTAATATGATGTTGAAAAAAACTGTTTTATCTTTTAATTACATATTTACCTCCTAACTTTGACGATTCAGTGGCAACAAGTCTCCTTATTCTCTTTTATCTTTCATCAGCGAACAACGCTGGAAGTTTAATGAAATATTGGCTAAATACTGGCCCGACCAGCTTATTCCAAATTTTCTCAATTCAAACTTTTTTAATTGGGAATCGATATTATGAAAAAAATATTATGAATTATGTTTTTATTCACATAGCGGTGTGGAGTTACCGCGTGATGTGAATTCCGAAAGTTTCCTAAGGAAGTTGGCCGCCTGGTAGTATTAATTAGGTTGTAAATTGTAACATTGTTTGTGGTGATTTGTAGCCAGAAAAGTTATGATTTATGTTATATTTTGACCTTTTTGGAAACAAACAAGGCTGACATAAGAATAAATATTGCTTAATGATTATTGATGTGATAAAACTGTATGATAAAATTTTGCGTAGTTTCATAGTGCTTTCACATAAACGAAGTATTAAATTCTGTAAGACTTAACTTTATTAACATTGAAGGGCAAAATTTTAATAACTTTGCGCAATTATCTTTGTATTCATATTTTTATCTCCATTAACGGGGGACTGACCGAGACTGGCGCTAACGAAACATTGTCCAAAAAATCAGTGAACCTTAACTGTAAATTTATTATAAGGCTTTGAATAACAAGCTTCCATTAGACAGACTACTAAAAAGTCGGTAATATTAACACAACCCAAATGAACCACGAAACCGAAAAAACAACAGAAATTAAAAAGATTTCAGTCGCATCTGGGACTCGAGCCCAGGACCTCTACCTATCCGCGTAATCGCTTAACTAACTTAGCTAATGAGACCAGTTCAATTTACGCCATTTATTAAATCCCATATCATTTGCTGCTATCCTTATGATGATTGCAAAGTTTCATCCCGAACTCAATTGCAATCGGAATAGAGTCTCGGATATACCTACCCGATTTTTATTTATATGAGACATCTATTGACTTATTTTACAAGTCTGGAAAGAAATATTCATTTTTTTATATATTTTTTATAACTTATTGAAGTTTGTAAACCTCATGGCGTAAATTGAACTTGTCTCATTAGCTAAGTTTGTTAAGCGGTTACCCCGGATAGGTTGAGGTCCTGGGTTCGAGTCCCAGATGCGACAGAAATCTTTTTAATTTCTGTTGTTTTTCGGTTTCGTGGTTCATTTGGGATGTGTTAATTTTATCTTCTTCAATGATTAAATATTACAATAAGGTTTACAAACTTCAATAAATTATAAAAAATAAAAAATAAAATAAAATTGAATACAAAAAAGTAGTTTGTCGGGACTAGTTACCTTATATTTTTTTAAAATAAAGTATAAAAAAAAACATGGAACTGGCGGAGAAAGGATGAAAGTAGACTGAATGCCGTAAAAATTATATCTCTGGGCGGAATATGTGGTAAAACCATATTATGTTGAGAAAAATAATGAGATTCGCAAGAAATGGAAAGCTGACGTTAGCATAATGAGTAAGGAAAGGAGTGTAATGAGAATATATGACTCAAATGTGGATATAAGAAGCCAGAAGAAGACATAGCACGATCAAGTGAATACACTTTTTTATACCCTTTTATCTTTATCATGTATCTTTCCCTAGCATTGTACAAACCCCGCCCGGTAAAGGGTATATGACCACTTACTAGATATTACATAGAGACATGTCATTAGTACCGATTCTTCTAATAATTTTCTAAAACCTTGTAATTTGTACACCACTCATTTTATACATGTACTGTTTGTTTTTAATATAAATAATAATAAAAAAAATTCTTGAGTTGGTCCGTGTCAGAAATCATAATAAGGTAAGAGAATGTATGAGACGATGTATAAATGTGAATGAATCAAGAATTGTGTGTCAAGATCGAGTTGTTTGCCTCTCTGCCTACCCCTGCCGCAAAACGGCGTGATGGTTACTTAGTTTCAAATTTTTTCCTCGATTTTGTATCAGTGATAATACAATATTTTTGTCTACGAAACTAAGACGATGAAAAGGTAATGTTTTTGAAAGTTATATTTAGTTTACGCAACATTAAATCAAATTATGCTAAGGTATATTGTTTAAAGGTTTGATCATACTTATTTACGGTTTATATACTACTTAAAAAACAAACAAAAAATATGAGGAAAAAACGAATAAATTTTTCCACAATTTATGGTCTGCTTTATAGGCCTTCCGCACGAGCGGGCGGCACAATACTAAAAAAGCCATGGCGTCGAAAGGTTCGACAATCCGGTCGTCCTTTCCTAACATCAAGCCAACAACTTTAGGAAAGGACGACCGGATGGTCGAACCCTTTGACGCCATGGTTTTTTTAGTCATGGGCCGCCCGCTCGTGTGGAAGCCACTTTACTGCTTTATCGTTGTATTATTTTACTTTGACAATACACCGCTCTGGGTGTCGTCTTAAAGAAAACCTTTAGTTGACAAGTATTTCAATAAACCTATGGATTTGAATAATTTGTTTGTTTTTTTACCATTGGTGTGTATTTATTGTCTTTAAGTTTAATTTGTACAACTCCAATTTATTTGAAAGCTTGTAAAATTTTAATAGTAATTATTTATTTCTATTTGTTAAAATAACTTTTTGAAGCTTTAGAAATCAATTATAATTGAAGATTAGGTTTTAAATTGAATCCTATAACTTGGGTGTATTAATCTAAATATATATAAATAAATTAATGTTTGTCTGTATGTCTGTCTGTCCTCGATTTTCTCGAAAATTTTTGGACAGGTTTCGTTAAAAATAGTACGGTGCCGGAAAGGTTTAGAGAGGAGTTGTTGAATAAAATCCAATGTATAAAACTGTTCCTATAACGATTCAAATTGAGTTTGAAAAACATTGAACCCGCCATATTTTATTAACGTTAGCTCAAAGTTGTACCAATCTGGTTAGCCATAGATTACATACTCAAATGAAGAAGGTTTGTTTGGGTAGAATGTTTTCAAAATTGAAAATACAACTATGTACCTACTTAAGAACTTTAATATTTAGATACGTTTAGAAAAAATAAATGCTTCGAATAAAATAAAATTTTCAAATAAATGTTGCTTTGTTTAGAGATAGCTACTTTCGCTGTTTAATTAATTATGGTACCCAAACGACAAGCAAGAATTAAAAAAAAAGTAATCCCGAGCGAGGCCGGGTACACATCAGCTAGTATGTAATACAGTAGATTATTCATTGAAGGGTGTTTTAGGTTAATGAAACGACTCACCAATGTTTAACAGGAGTTGGTTTATCGTATAACTATTATGAAAATTTATGATTAAATTACACGATATAAATGAGATCACGGGTCAAAGAAAAATGATTTAAATACTGATTAAAGAGAGATAATCTATGTAATCTACCCGAATACCAGGAAGAGAATGAATTTATTAGTGATTATCGGCAAACATATAGGATATGCAGATGGCGTTGCCATCGCTGTAATTCATGTGCTTGAAGGCTGTCAAACTAGGAATTATTAGTGCCTAGTTCAGCAGGTAGCTACAACTTATAAACCTCTTCGTAATACTTAATCATCAAACGAAATATGAAACAGAAGGAGATAGACAAAAAGGCAATTTTCCCGGTAAGACAGACGTCCTGAGTTCTTTTCACAGATGCGACAGATACCATTTTTTTTCCCGAATACTTTTTTTTCTGTTTTATGTTTCGTTTGAGATTTTTTTTAAATTATCGTTTTCGGTGGTTATTATTATTTATTTAAAATAACGGCTTAGTTTTAAAAAAGTTATGCAAAGTAATTATTATTACATGTGATAGCTGTTTCGCCTTCCGGCGCATAATCAAACTTCTGTAAAGCCACTTGCAGACGACATATTTATATTATTTCTATTTACGTACTTGCAATGAAACCCTTAAAGGACTTTCGTTTTATTACAAATTTACGATTAATTGTAGAGTTAAATAGACGGTTATTTTAATAGTTATTATACCGTAAATTTTCTCTACTCAAGAGGAACGGCTGTGCTGCTTGTTTCATACATAACTTAATTTTGCATTTGAGGCCAAAATATCCATCCAAACTGAATGATGTATTTTTTTTTTAATTAAAGGTTTAGTAAATATCTAGTACGCACAAGTATTTTATTTCTTTAAGTTCTAGATTATGAAGTATATGCCATAAAAAAAAATTAGAGGCAACTTTTTAGGAAACAATTAAATTATTTGCGGGTTTATTGTATTAAAAAAATATGTATTACTGTGTAAATATGATTATGTACATGAAAATAAAACATTTAAAAAAAAACCTTTTTTTGGGTCGATATTTTAAAGTATGTACGGAAAATTTGTGTTCCAACGTAAATTGGTGGTTTGTAATTTTCAAAGGAGACGGGGTAAAACTTTTTTTATATCACCGTTAGGCCCCCGAATAATTGTTAAGAATGCCCCTAAAATCACGATAAATTAATTCCTTTAATGGCCTATATTTCATAACGTAAAAAAAACTACTTCTTATTCGTACTAGATATTTACTATACTTTTTGATGAAATTAGGTTTTGATCATTAGGTTTAGGTGAGTATTTTGGCCTCAAATCTAAAATTAAGTTTTGTATGAAACAGACCGCGCAGCCGTTCCTCTAAAGAGGAATATACAAGCCAACAATACAGCACCAAGCTGTACCTTATGGCACCACGAACATGGGTAATGCGTATAAAAGTTACTTGGCAAGCGGACTTTTTATTTATTTTGTGACGAATTTTGTTACAAAAATTAATCAAGTGAATCTTTTACAAAAAAATCTTAGCTTTAAAATAGTATTCGCTTTGTGGTGCACTATTAATAAATGAATTAAAAAATACTTTTTAATCACCACATTAGTAATATATATATATATCAACACGTTTCGAAAGCGATGCTTTCCTCATCCGGAATATACAGAATACTAAAAAACAATAATGTCTAATAATGTTTGTATGTACTTGACATTGTATTTTTTTAATATTCTGTATATTCTTGATGAGGAAAAAATTGCTTCCGAAATATATTGATATGTATATATGTTAATCAAGTGGTAATTGCGAAATAATTCTTAATTCGTTTAGTTATAGAACAGTATTTTTATAAACTTGTTTTTTATATGCGTTCATAGTATGCTGGTAACGGATACTTTAATTTCTATTATGGCGGGATCACGAACCACGAATGTTTCAATGTTAAAGCATTTTTTTTTAATAATTAAGTCATTAAAAAATTCTTTCACCAGCTGAGAACACACTTAAACCACAAAAACCTCGCTCGACTATGCATTAAATAGCGCCTTATATCGCACACTTTACTTTAAAACAGTACCGACTCTTTCCTCTCGAGAGAACTGTTCTTGCTGAAAGTTCTTGTATTGCCCGTTTTTCATGGGAACTGAAAACTTCGACTCCCAGACGGTCCGTTATAAGGCTGTTTGGGTTAGCGGAGCTAGGAGGGATGAAGCGTGGATAAACCTTTAAAGCTTTAAAAAATCCACTAAATAATACATCCCTTTCTTATGGAACAATTGGTAGGGCCGGAAGTTACGATAATCACATAAAACCTTTGGCAATTGCAAAATATCACGTATCATGATTATGTACCAGAAAAAAAACATAAGCCTCCAAACAATTGTTCCAAAAAAATGATATTTTGGACCTAAGATGATCTTAAATTTATATACGCAGGTCCGAAAAATGTCACAAAAATTTAAAATCCTTCTTGCCAAAGACATGATACTTGTATACTCGTATATGAACTATGAGCAGTACTCATGAAAGAACAGGTTATCTCAAAGGCATATTGATTTTATTGCTCCAAAAACGTATATTTCACTGCTTATAACATTTTCAGAGACCATTTAGTGTCAAAAAATTAACTCTTTAAATTTATATATACGTATATCCTGGCTAAAAAACACCGAAATAAATAGATATCGATATTTTTATTACAAGTCTTAACAGTTTGGATGGTGACGCTATCATGATTTTTGCAACTTCGATTTTCATTTAATAAATAAAGAAGGATAATTAAAAAAATCTATTGATATAATAATAAAACCCATAGGGATTATAATAATAATAATGACAGTTAATTTACTTTTGTAAAGGTTCACCTCAAGTGCGCTTCACATTACATAAATTACGCAATCTAACGACATTTTTTAAATTTTTTTATGTGAATACCGCACAAGAGTCCCAACTGCTCCCAACCGTCTGGAGCCAGTGAGACTATGGCATCCCCGATTGGGGAATGTTGTGAGGCTGTATTGGGGAGGGGAAGGAGAAGGGGAAGAGGAAGGTGGGGAAATACCTGGCAATTCAGATCTGGTCACTAAACACGATATGTTAGTTATTTAGATTGCTAAATAGTATATGTATAAGATATCTGAACAACAGAGAATATTACCAAAATTATCCATTACATATAATTTTTTTTATATAAAAACTTATACTGCAAAGAAGCCACTTTACTCACAACATACGCAAAATGGCTACTTGGCGGCGCAAGTACTCTAGCGGTCGTTTACGCAACTATGAGCGATCTAGTGATGGGATTCAAAACTTTCGGACCTACTCTTTCAATTACTTTGTATATATTTGTATTTTTTACGGTACCTATCCACATTTTTTAAAGTCTTTGGCTGTAAATGTGAGAATTGTAAACAAAAGATATTTTCCTAAGCCTGTCATTGGCTAGAAAAGGACGTCGGCAGCTTTTCACTTCTAATATATGAAGACCGTTTTTATTTCAACATACCCATTTTTTCTGTTAACGTATCCACCGTGCTTCATACATCCTTGGTTAAGGCTGTTATATCCGTTATATAGCCGTTACGAGCTGTTACGAGCCGTTGCGCTTTCGTGGGGTCAATTAACGTCCCTCCCGGAGAGCCTCAAAACTTTGTTTTTATACAAAACAGACCCTATCTACTCTACCTAGTGTTGCCTGAACCAGTTCCTAGATAATATCAAAACTTACCTATTGTACATTGAAACTTTTATATGGGGGCTTCTATTCGAAGGCTGTATCTATCAAGAACCTTGAGATGGTAGTTTGAAGTTTGTAAGGAAACCGACGAGGATTACGAAATAAAAAGATGGATAGCGAAATAAATTAGACATTCTCAACGTTAATTTGATAGGTGTTTTGACATTTTCAATGATATTTAATAAATCCGAAAATTTTTGCGAAAAAGAAGCAAGAATTTTTATTTTGTACCTAACTTTGCTATTTTCTCAAGAAAAACACCATTTTTAATGGATGGTCGAGTTATTGAGTAAGAAGTTCAGACTTGATATTAAGTACTTGATAAGAAGTTCAGTGAAAAATTTAAAAAATCAAAGAAATATACTGATATAAATATTTTGTGACCAAAGTTACGTAAATTTTCCATTTCTTCCTGTAAAATTGATAAAATATTTTAATCCTTTGATTCTAGTCGTTCCGTATCGGGAACCTAATGACGGTTCTCATAATATCCGTTCTATCTCCCTTTCTCTTAAGGTCAGACTTGAGTTTTAGAAAGAGAGCTCCAGATCTCAATTTATATCATACTCTGATGATAGATCGAAAGTGAGATCGGAATAACCAGGTACTACTTCCCCACATTCTCCTTCCCATACCACTACCTTGAGCCTCACAACATACTCCAATTTGGAATACCATAGTCTTACTGGCTCCAGATGGTTGGGAGCAGTTGAAACTCTTATTTATTTTCGACCGGACCGGTTTCACCCTATCACGGGCATCGTCAGACTGGCACAATAAAAACTAAATCTATGATATATATAGGATCGATGTCAGGAGTGAGTCCCAATGCTTTGTAATATTGTTTTTATTTATGACTTGAATACTTATGACTTGAAAATAAAAACAATATTAGAAAAAGGGGGGACTCACTCCTGACAAGGAGATATATAAAATACCATAGATTTAGTATTAATTGTCTCAGTTTGAAGGTGCCCGTGATAGGGTAAAACCGGTCCGATCGAAAATAAATAAGTGAGAATAGTGCAATGGTTTTATAATTTTAAAAAAAATCGTATATAGTCATAAAAATGAAAAGAAAATGCACTAAAAAATAAGCACTGCAGGTTTCAAACTCAAGAAATACTATAATTGATTTATCTGTTAAGTATATAGGAGTAATTAGTAAGGTGTTTAATGTTTCAAAAGACAAAAATCCTAAATATTATAAATCTTTTAAATTCTAAATAAAAAAACGTACAATTTTAGGTAAAAAATTTCACTGGTTTTAAAACTTCATCTATTTTCAGATATTTTGGGATGTATTTCATAGCACTTATATATTTTTGTCTTTTGAAACCTTATCTATTTTTCTAACTAGCCGTATAGGATTTACATATATTACTTGATTTAGCAATCGGCAAAGTGATGTTTGGGGTTATTTTTGAGTGCTGACCCTTAAAAACAATTTAAAATGTTTTTTGAGTGACAAGAACCTGATATTGTATTCATCTGTTATGAATCCGTGTTTCAAATTAAATTTCAACGTCTTTTAGCTTTGAAATGAAATTTTCATAATGATTAATCATCAAATTACAAATCAGAGTTCAGCGTATAGGCAATGTGTATATTGGATAAAGGTTATGAAAGTTCAAATGTGAAATAAATTGTTTTACGCAATTAGTTTTGCTATTAATCGTGAATCGTATCAATTTATTAGTCCTGTGATAATTAATAACAAGGTGTTATTAGTACCAGAAGCGCTAATCCCGTTATTTTTAGGGAAGATTCCTTATCTTTTTCATTGGGCTTAAAGACTACTTGGTTAACTGAGGAATTCTGGAGAGACATAGTAAAAAAAGTCTAAAATTGTTAAAAGATTTTTTGAAAATACAAATTCATGAAATATCTTCTAGTGACACAAGGTTTTGAATAAAAACTTTTAATGTAATTACATTATATTATAACGCATTTTAATACATTTTTGTTTAATTTTTAAATAGCATAAATACACCTTTTAACGAAGAATTACGCTTTGTAAAAGGGTACCTACCTCACTTGATAGTAGACCTTTTTTGTCACTAATTCTAAAAGTGAAATTTTTCATCGTGGTTAATCTATGCCGACAGTAGAGGTGGGTCTTAAAAATCGTTCATATTACATTATTAAATAGGGGCGCTTTCATTTCTGACTCCAATCCAAAACGTTAGTCGTTCATTGAGTGTGAGTTCGGAACGAGTGAATCTGGATATGCGAACTCGGAGCGAGTCCACCGCATCGGAATCGCATTCATTGGACTCGGTCCAGCCGGAAAAACTCTCCTCCAAGCCACGCCTGCCGTGAATTGACGCAGATTGTAAACTACCGTGCCGAAAATTTCAACATCTAATTAATGTTTAGTAACTCATAATCTTTAAAGTAAATAATAACATAATTGGTAACTGCCTTAATACCTTCTCTTGTTAAAACTACGCATCTGTTGATATTCGCTAAGTGACAGCTGACAACTGTCATCCGAGAAAACCAGCATCGCAGTTAAGCAAGAAGTATTTGAGCCTAAGGAAAAAGATAATCTTCCTTAAAAGAATGGTAATTGCACTCCTGCTGACAGTAATTTATTTTATTTTATTGTTTTTTTGTTTTGTTGTATTTTATTTTATTGTATTTTATTGTATTTTTTTGTATTTTATTTTATTTTATTTACTTTTTTTTATTTTATTTTATTTTATTTTATTTTATTTATTTTATTTTATTTTATTTTATTTTATTTTATTTTATTTTATTTTATTTTATTTTATTTTATTTTATTTTATTTATTTCATTTTATTTTATTTTATTTTATTTTATTTTATTTTATTTTTATTTTATTTTATTTTATTTTATTTTATTTTATTTTATTTTATTTTATTTTATTTTATTTTATTTTATTTTATTTTATTTTATTTTATTTTATTTATTACTATTTTGTTTACTAAGCGTTAGTACTTATCTTAAGTCATTAAATAAATAAATAAAAAAATATAATTAAGAATTCACGCATCGGTGCGCAAATTCGTCCACAGCCCGCAACACTGTAAACAACCAAAGTGTAAAATAAAAAATAAAAATAAAAAACGTTCATATTTATTAAAAGCTTCTTACGCTTTTTAAGGTAATTTTATAGATATTTCCGAGTCCTAAAATTCATTTTATGAATACTTTCCAGTCCTAAAAATTAATACCAATAATTCAATAAATACCAACTCTTCTTGTGCCACCAATCATCTAATAAATGTAACATCAATAGAAAGGGAGAAACAAATTACCATGTAAAACTATCATCTCTATAATTAAATTTTTCTGAAACTGTGTTCATCTGAAGCGACCTGCCAGGTAAGAATGTTTTTTCTGTATCTGTCTGTACATAATTAGTTAAGAAATATTTGTACAGCGCCCTTGAGGTGATTTCTCACAAAAACGGCGCTATACAAGTCATCCAACTATTATTATTATTATTCAAATTTTAATACATGTTTTAAATTGTGCGCCTGAGAAACTTTAGAAATAAACAAAAAATTACATCTAGATTCACTTGTCCCGGTAAGGCTATAGGAACTGGATTTGAATCCAGGTCACGACCGTTACCATTTTATTTTTTTATTTCATATTCAATTGAGAATTGGTTATATTATCTTTCTCAATGATTAAATTGAGTAATAAATTAGAATGCAAAAAAAAATACGGTTTGGTTCAGGTATCCAAACATCAATTAAGACACAAAAATCCATTGGAATTGTTGGAATCGGAAGATGTGGCATTTGCCTGCTGAATGCTAGGACTGAATAGCGTTCAAATTCCGATGCATCCAACTGAGTTATTTTCAACGTGAATTTGCGTTTGGAAAACTTTGTAAGAATTCCGTAAAGTAATTTAATCCAACAGCTAAACTTAACTTCACTCTGCAAATGGCTGTGATGTAAAACTTAGCTGAATTTTATAGAAATAAAACAGCATTTAACCCTAGAATGGAAGTGTTCGTTCATAACCCAATAATGGAAGCGAGCAGTATTGTTTTACCCCAATTTAAATTAGACACTTTTCTCTTATCTTTTATTTGATATCAACGGTATAAATATACCATAAGCAATAATTGTTTGTAATAGAACCACAATCATTAGAATACAGTTCAAATAAAATATAAAAAGTAAATATTGAATGTGGCATTGGGTCGTACAATGACATCGGAGAGTATATAAAGAATAAAAGTTCATAAAGGATATGAAAGTATATCTTACATACGAGTATAAAGCATAAAGTAAACTTAGATTAAATTAACATTGATTGAAAAGAAATTATAGTACAACCTTCTTGTACTTACCTTCCACACAGTTAAATAGATCCGCCACATCTGAGTATCTATTACTAATTTCATGTAATCTAGGTACAAGCGAGTAATTGTAATGCTAAGTCCTGGTGTTGTTACACATTAACAAGATTTTGAGAAGACTAGCTCTGGTAGGAGCATCATTAATAATCTTTGTTTAATATTTGTCGTTTAGGGAAACAAATATTGCGATCACTCATAATAAACAAATTTATTGCTTAAATTGATTAAAAATATACATAATTCAATCGTTTATTGTGTCTGAGAAGCGATCAGTAAATTTCAGTCAATAGTTCCCACCATACAATGAGACGTAAAATTTCTTCAGTAAAAAAAAATATTAGAATTACCTATGAGAAAAAGTGTCAAAAAAACTTCAGTGAAAAAATCACACTGGTTTGAAGTTGGACAAAATAAATTTTACTCCTCGCTTCCATTCTAGGGTTGAAAAAGAAACTGTTTTGAAAAGTGTGACGTATCTCCGATATTATAGAGAAGTTCGTGTGACTACTCTTTATCTCCGGATTTATAAATGTGTGAAGCTTTATAGATGACCGAATTTTTAATAGGGTTTAATGCAAGACGGCCTCCATGGTCGAGGTGTAAGGCTCTTGACTACGAATCCGAAGGTCACGGGTTCAAATCCCGGCGTGCGCAAGTAAATTTTATACAATTAATTTGTGCTGTTTCACACTCAATACATTTAAAAATAATATGTAGTATATTTGCGCACGTTTCAGAGTGGTAGATACTTTCAGTATCGCCCTGGTGAAAGACCACCATTCAGAATTGGAACGTTGCTCGAAATGGCTTTTAGTCGTGTTTGGTGACCAGATCTGAATAGTCAGGTATTTCCCCACCTTCCTCTTCCCCTTATCCTTTCCCCCCCAATACCTTCAGCCACACAACATTCCCCAATTGGGATGCCATAGTATCACTGGCTCCAGACCGTTGGGAGCAGTTCGGACTCTTGTGGGGTATTCATATAAAAAAAAATCATATTTCAAAGCTCTGGAGCTGATTATCATGCACATTGCTAGTTGATAATACTTGAATTAACTATAAATTACATATAAGCAAAAAAGATGTGCACATTTCATGACGCCAAACTTTCGCTCTTTCCCACCCTTAAAGCAAAATTATGGTACTATTTGAACATACCGAGAAGCGGTGAGTATATAATTTTCCTTACTTTATTAATAAATGTTATATTCGGATCATTAAACTCTTACATATAGAAAGAAAGGGCATAATATTAGATTTACTTGAACAATTAGAAATTAACAAACGAACGAATGATCCTAATATAACATTAATTAATAAAGTAAGGAAAATTATATACTCACCGCTTCTCAGTATGTTCACATTATCAAAACAATACAACACATTTAAATAAATCAATTAAGAAAACATTGTCAGTTAAATACGAAGAATTCATAATTTTAATTACTTTCTAACTAGATCGGTTTTACCGATAATAAATCATTACCCATCCAAATTTTAAAGGAGTGGGAGTAAATTAAATCATATAAATAAGTCATCACAATGTGGATTAAACACAGTTTGATAATGGCCTTAAACGCCGAAACAGCTGTCACAATAATAACAACTAAAAATACTTGCAGAACTTAATAATAACATTATTAAATTTGATTTACATTAAATTTAAAAAAAAATCTATTTAACCTACCCAACTTCTAGTACATTATATTCATTACTTATATAGCCTTGTTTAGCTATTATTATGCTTGTCAACATGTTTCTACTGCACCAAACTCAAGAGACAGTTTTCTCCATTGGCGTAGTAACTTTGAAAATAATTTAAATAAAAAAAAACTGAAATGCTAATACGCATACATAAAACGGTCGCTAGGCTTTCAGTTCTAAGAAGAGGGAATACTGTCTCTGAGTGCCAACTTAAGTATGTAAAAGTATAATACATAACATGTCAGGTATAATTTGCATTACTCATCTTTACTGCGATCAGTTTCAAGTACATCTTTGCCATTTTAAAGATACAAAAATATCAAGTAAATAAATTTCCTTGCTACCCATCTTACCGGAAAGGAAATTAAATTCGTTTTCAACTCAATTCATTACATCGCTTCAAATATTTCTTTATTGCGTACTAGAGTTCAGGAAAAACACTTTTTAATAAGTATTAAAATCAGTTCGGAAACATTAAAATTCCTTCATCGTTTCTATGGCTCTTCCTTGATTATTCCGGAAATTGGAGCAGAACTTCGAATCTCAGAAGGAAATAGTCCAGGAAATTTAGTCGAGAGGATAAAAACTCAAAGCGATAGATAAGTAGCAAATATAAGGAGGAAAACATCGATAGTATCTACTTTTGCAAATGGGGGTGTGTTCAATGAATTTGTACAGACAACAAAGCTTGGACGAAGTGCTTTTAGATCTTTTAGGGTGGTGTTCAAAAGTACCTGCACTAGCATTGTGTCAATTAAGAAAGCTTTTTAATAATTGGTATTTTTTACGGTAGCTTTATAAATCAATACAAGCATGAAAAAAAATGAAAAAAAAACTAGCACAAAAACCTAATTACATACTTTAAAAAAAAATCTGTATTAAAAATAAAGATTAATTAGTAATTTTAATGACTTTATATCACTTTTAAAATTATATCGATTCATATGTGTGTTGAATTATCAAGGAATCCTTTTTACATACATTGTGACATTCACTGTGAAAGATTTATCTAGGGGAAAGTTCATTTTTGTTTTTAAGGTGACGATTTTATTTATTTCCTTTAAGTAATTGCCTATTATTTGCACTAAATTATTTAATTAAAAAAAAAATCTCAAAACAATAAATCATTTTCCCGGAACAATTTGTTCCGCGATGAATTGTAGGTCGTGAATCTACCGGATTCCATTATAAAGATCTCCGCAGCAGAGCGGCTGGCCCCTTCGTTCAGGTTGCAGAGGTTGTGGGTTTGAAACCTGGTTAGAGAAAAAAAAATTCACATGTACTCTGAAATAAAATTACTCACGGTACAGCTTCCATTCGTTTCTGCGTGAAAAGAGTATTCTTCTCTCATCTTATTTCTTTCCCCATAATCTAACAACATTGGGAATTCCATAATTCCACAGACTCCGGATAGTTAGGACTCTTGTCCGATAATCACAATTTAAAAAATTAATATGCGAAAAAATGACTAATCAAAGAACTCAACATGGAATGGAAAAATGCATGGAAACCATTCCCCAAAAGAATAGGATAAAAAATATATACCTATCGTAATACTAATATGCCCGTAAAATTAATGAGCAGCGTATCACTCGAATATTGAAGAGCCTTCTACATTTCATTAATATTTTATCTTATTTTTTTATAGATTTAGGAGTTTTATTTCATGTTTTATAATTTTCTTTAGATATATATTTTTTATTAAGAAGAATACAAGAAATTCGATATGGGCATGTTTCGTGATACAAAAGTCGGGTCATTATTATAGAACATGCAATACTCGCAGTGTTAGAGAGAGAGAGAGCGCTTATAAATAGTGTATTTTCATTGGCTTTCTCGGGGCTAGAACTAAAAGGCACTAACTTAGTGGTTACAGTGGGTTTCTTTCAAAACGACATTACCTTATATTATTTAGAGGGCCAGTTTTATAAACGAACTACCATTTTTTTATTATGTAACGAACCGTTTTGTTAACGGACCGTTATTCGTTCGTTTTTTTTTCGAATAATTGTAAATCGCTCGTCACTTACACTGCTCGATGAGGAATCAATTTCACAAACGGAAATGATATTTCTATTTTATTACAATAGTGCATGGTTTCAAATAAGCGATCGTCGGGCAATAACTGACAGATGTCAAATGATAGGTTATCTAACGAACGTTTATAAAATGCCGAAATCGAGCGGCATATCAAATATTAGCTAAAAATGTAAGGTATCAAGCCCTACCTATTAACTTTGCTCATATGGTATATATACCTTCAATTTGCAGTACTAAGAAAAAAAATTACATAATTGTATCAAAACATTGTACATGTCACTAGTAAGGAGTCATATCGAGTACAATTCAACAGTTTGGTCTCTAAATTACGATGTTGAACACACGATTGAAAGAATCCAATATAAATTCTTAAGAAATTTTACCATCTTTATTCCTAGACAATGCCTAGATTACGATTATCGACTTTATTCATTAAATTTATTAACATTTTTTTTACGTGAATACCGCAAAAGAGTCCCAACTGCTTCCAACCGTCTGGAGCCAGTGAGACTATGGCATCCCCAATTAGGGAATGTTGTGAGGCTAAAAGTATCGAGGAGGGGAAGGAGAAGGGGAAGAGGAAGGTTGGGAAATACCTGGCTATACAGATCTGGTCACCAAACACGGATAAAAGCCATTTCAAGCAACGTTTCAATTCTGAATGGTGGTATTTCACCAGGACGATACTGAGAGTATCTTCCCCTCTGGATTATCTGAAAGCGGAATTATTTGCGATTTAAGGTGTTTTAAAAAATATATTAAATCAATGTTTTATATCTTTGAATTACTTTATTTAATTTCTTTTCATGTTCATGGCAAGTTAGAAAACAGTACCTACCTTTATTATGACAATTCTCCTTGAGTGTCGCAAAATTATATTCCTATGCGACGGATTCGTCATCTGGGGAACAACATCAAGTTGGGCGCTAAATGATAGGTATAGGATTGGAGGAATGATTTGATGACGGGATGGTTGTTGTGTAGGCCAAGTGTTAGGTTGATAAATCATTAAGATTTAATTTTATCCAGCTGAAGACTTATTTGAAGGGCGCCCATCAGCTTTTTGGAATGAAGGTGATGCCTTCAGCCGGGCGGGGCGATGTGCCACCTCAAAGTCGGGGCATTGCACTTTATCATGATTACAAATTAAGGTTGTAAGTTAGAGTATATTGGTAAGTAAAGGTATATTAGAACAGTAAAATATACAGCAGTAAACGTACCTGTGGACTATTTTCTACGAATACTAACTGCTCTAAAGTGTCTGAGTTTGGCGAAGTGGAGTCTGCTCTAGAGGGCAACCAAGATTCGCCTTGGCCGGCCTGACCCTTGGAATCCTTGGCAGCGGGGAAGTAACTGAATGGCTTGGCCGGGTCTCTCGTATCAAGCCTGGACGTGCTAACTGCGACGGCCGCTGAAGCCGTACCCGATGGCAATATGGATCACCGAACAATTTGATATTTTTAAATATGACGGTTATGGAAATACTCTCGAATTCGAAAGATTATTTGTCCTGGAGTAATCTTTGGATATTCGACATCGTGCCGTCAACGAATGACTAAGATGCATATCGATGAATCTCGAATTTAATCGCGACCACCACATTTTTTTTCAAGCAAATATGTGAAACAATCACTTTTTTTTTTTTTTTTACATGAATACCGTAATAAGAGTCCCAACTGCTCCCAACCGTCTGAGCCAGTGACTATGGCATTCCCAATTGGGGAATCTTGTGAGGCTGAAGGTATTGGGGAGGGGAAGGAGAAGGGGATGAGGAACGTGTGAAATACCTGGCTATTCGGATCTGGTCACCAAACAGGGCTAAAAGCCATTTCAAGCAACGTTTCAATCCTGAATGGTGGTCTTTCACCAGGGCGATACTGAGATACTTATCTTCCACTCTGGAACGTGCGCAAATATACCATATATTATTTTTAAATTAATTACTTGTGAAACAACACAAATTAATTAAATAAAATTTACTTGCGCACGCCGGGATTTGAACCCGCGACCTTCGGATTCGTAGTCGAGAGCCTTACCCCTCGACCATGGAGGCCGTCAATTCTATTCATTGTTGAACACACCGCTCCGCGCGATTTACTGCAACAATTTAATTCTGCACATTGCCGTTCAAAAAGATCTCCAGGATCGAGAATCATAAATTAAAATTGGATGAACATTGATTCTATGGTATTCACGTCGCGACGCGTGTCCTCTCCATGCGACCCAAAAACAGGAAGCGAGGAACGAAAACCGGACAAGTGTTGTCATCCTTCGATGATCTACGCTGCACGGTAGTAGTGTTATTTATTATTCGGCCTGTTAAAGTTGGGGCTGGTCGATAAATATTTGGAAAGGTTTTTTCAACGAGAAAAAATATTTTCATGACATTCTTACTTTGATGTTGTTGATATATTTAGTAAATGAATATTACAATATAAACATGCCCTTAATAAATAAATAAATAATTTACACGTATAACAATGTAACCCTAACGCAGGGTAACCCAGTTAGTTATCAGTATTATAATATAAACATGCCCTTAATAAAGATATCAATTTCGTTGAAGAAATTTCACAAAGTAAAAAACGCACTGTTCGAAAAATACAATATAGGTATTTCTCAATTAAGTCATCAGCGTCTAAAAGCGCGGGGAAACAATGGGATAAAGTTGTTAAATTGCAGTTAGGCAATACAAAGCTCGGGAACATGTTTTAACTTTAAGCCACACGTCCCTTGGAAGCGGCGAGGCGGGGAAACTTAAGAGATTTGGAGTTGAATTTAAGCAACAGCTTTCTGGCCGCGGAAATGCAGCACTTTGGTACAGGATGTGGTGCTATGGAAGATAGATTAAATAAAGATTACATACTAGAAGTACCTTCCACGTAGATTTAAATTGAAGCCGGTGGACCATTGACTTATTACCCTTTTTTGGTTCTAGCTCCGAGAAAGCCAATGAAAATACAACAAATATAGCACTATGTCTCTCTTACACAGCCTGCATTATATGTTGCCATTCCATTTGATCGAAATGGAATTATGGTGTAATAATTTTAAGTACAAGAATTTTAAGGCACGAATTGACAGACTTTTGGATTACGTAACATGCCTACATGCATCTCTTGTGTTCTTCTTTATTTCACAGGGAGATATAAGTACGTAATAGGTAGTAGATATACATTGTTCAACTGCACGGAATGCAAATACAAAATCACTACTGTTACATACATTCTCGTCCATTATTAATAAGATATGTGTAAAGGGTATAAGTTTTCGTGAATGTGTGGTGTGTTTTGTATATTTTCCTTCCGTGCAAATTATTTGGAATTGTATTTACGCGATGTTATTGCTGAATTTGTTTGTGAGACAAATTAAATATTTATTTTCTGTATTTCGTGAAAGCTCTCTATTATACCTATGGTCCTACTGTGATGTGCTTGGCACCTGTGTCACTATTGCAATTTGAATTTCATAACAAAATATGGAAAAACCCAAATCGGGTGTACACAATATGATATATAAATAACTTACATATATTTAACACTAATAGGTTTATACCCATTGCAACAGCTAATTCTTTGGAGTGTGATCTAAACCGATTTGATAAAAAACTGATGCCACTAATTTACATAAACATGTTTGACTCCTGATCCCCAGACAGGCCAACAGATTTGTTTTATATGCTTACGAAAGAATTTTGATATTTGCAAAAAATTGATCAAATTTAGCATATGCACGCCAATGCCTTCTTCCCGTTATTGTATTCTGGTCGTGGACCCATCGCATCGACAAGGCTCTTCCAGGGGACCCCAGTCCTATGCTTCAAAAACATCCATCTATAGCAGGCCCAACCTCTCCTCGCACAGGCTCTGGTTTTCTTATCCCAACTATATTTGAGGCGATTCTATGATATATCAACGATAGGAGCTCCCTTGAGATGATTTTTCAGAAAAACGACGATATGAAAATAAACCAATTTTTATTATTATTACTATGAATCGGCAATCGTTTCAAAAGTGATATAAAGTCATTAAAAGAACGGCAAAAAAACTAGCCCCGAATAATAGTTAGTAAAACCATTTAGGCATTTAAAGTTATAATTTTTATATTAATTGATTTTTTACTAGTCTGAAGATGCCGGTGATATGCTTAAAATGGTAAAGACAAAAAATAAAAAAAAAATCGAAAAAAGTTTTTACATTGTTTTAGTAAATCATTATTTGATCCAATTGTTATCGTTAATTGTGCTGTTAACTTGGTGAACTGGCCACTAATATTTACTATTCGACAACCGTCAAACACCTGAAATATGGCGACACTAGTGACATCTACAATTCCTATATAATCGCCGGTTTTCACAGAACAGAATCATTCTCTTCCTTTCGTTCGGCCAGAATAGATTATATCTCTTTGTTCCGCATTTAATTCGTGTTACGTGCTATTGGGTGTTTTAGTTTATACTGTGTATATTTAATCATCAGCTTTTAAAACCGTTATACAAATAAATCAACTCCTGATATCCATCAGTGAGTCGCTTCATCGCTTCAAAAGTCGCTTCAAAAATCCTAACATACGCCTCTTTGGTTAACCCGTTATATTATTACACTCAACTTATACACGTAATTCCCGAATACGTTGACACTTTAAGTGTTATATCTTTTTGGGACGTCACCGACTTCTCTCCCCAACCAATTCATCGCCTCTTTCTATATCTAGTTCATTACGCTTTTTGGATGCGAATACGCCTCAGACATTTGATTTCTCCTGCAATCAGTATTTTCTTTTTCTTACAAATTTCAGCTAACCTCACCTCCTTTGACATTTACTCCAATTAGTGCAGTTCGTACACAACTTTGACAACTCAAATTATTTCCTTTGTATTAAAAGTGATTCCATCTCGGAAAACAGGGGAAAAACCTAAATGATGAACCTTGAGTCCATTTTGTTCCCATTTGTTTTATCCTTACTTGACTTGACTGACGTATTCGCACTTTAAAAATGTTCACAGAACAATGGAAAGAAAACGGTATTGGTTGCATTATCTTTCAGTAACTTTGAAAACTTTTGATTGTAGGCACTTCGAGTGCTAATAAATCAATGACAGTTTTTAATTGTTTTTTTTTCCAAAGTGCCTCCCCAATTAATTGTTAGACTGAAATTCTACACCCCGTATACAAACATCTGTACCTGCTCGGTCTGAATGTGGGAACTATGTAAAAGTGCAGACTTTTTCTCGACAAATGTTGAGCAAATCGCAAAGTGATAAAATATATTCTAGGGGGTTCGGCGACGCAGAAAATGTATTCTAAAATATTCCTCGCGCATTCGGCTTTTTACTTTTATTTATTATTGTATCCGGTGCAGAACTTTATCGACGGTGTTGCTTATTTTCTTTTTTTTTTATTTCTGCAGTGAATTCTTGGTGGTACTATATGGCAGAAACGATGTTGAAATTGTAAATATATTTTTTTTACATTCCACCGAATTTTCAGTATTTATCAACGAATATCCATGAGTTATTTTTTTGGTATGCGAACAGAGGAATGTACTGAAGCTGGTACATAAGCTCGGACGAAATTAATCTGCATAGGTACTCATTATTTTCTCCTGCATGGCTTTCAAATAACGAATCAAGGTATGATGTTTTTCGTTTGGAAACTCAACGGAAATCCATTCATTGAAATAAGTAATTAATAAATAAATCAAATGACGACCACCTCATCAATATGATGGGTAAAATTCGTAGTTAAAAAATACTTATTCAACTCTCAGCGATGGCAAATAAAGATTTATTGAAGTACACAACTGCTGACCCTGTTCATGCCCTGTTGAATTTGGTTTTGAGTCCCAAAATGCCTTTCAAAAATCTTTGAAGGGAATTCTGTTGTTGATCTACTGGTATTTCAATTGAAGATGCTCTGAGGAACTGGCGTCATTGATCCCTTCGGCACCGATGCATAGTGAAGAAATACACCAAAATATATTGTACAAAATATGTCCCCTAGCCTTCCCTTACTCGTTTACCTACCCCGCTCTGCACTACTCTATTGTGCTGTCTCTTTCTCACTTTTACTTTTTTCTTTTTCCTAATATGTCTCTATATTTTAAATAGGATTATAAGAGAATTGCCATGGGGAGAGTTAAGATTAACCGAAACTGGTAGACATATGTATAAATTCAATAAAGTGGTTTTAAATAAAGATTTTTTTTCATTTAAGTATAAATTCCAGCCACGAAGTGATTGCTTTTTACGATTATTAATAATAAATTTTAAATTAATAATAACTACTTTGTTTAAACCACCATTTTAGTACATTATTTTTTCTGATGATGGGAGCTTTGCTTCTGAAACATGTAAATATTAAAACAGTGGTACAAAGTAATTCCGACTAATTTTTAATTATGATGCCACAAAGTGATTACGCGTATTTTTCACGAAAAAATTTTAAACCCTCACATATGTTTGACCTATTCTAATTTAAAGATGCCCGTGCCTGCGTAAAAATGGTTCGGTGCGAAATAAATAAGTGAAACAAATTAATGACCTTCCGATTAAAATGTGTATTTTTGCTATTAATGTGAATTTATCAAAAAGAGTAATATTAGTAACGTTCCCAATAATAATTACGAATTGTACATAAGTTTATAAGTTCTTTCGAATATAAGTGTTAAAATAGAATTATCAGCAAATTTCGAAACCCATATATTTTATAAATTTGTTAGTTGTGTTCGAACGTACCCCCTTGTTAGTCGAGTTGGCTAGGGGGCGCCATCTGGTGTTAAAAGTATTAAGCAACACAGTAGAATCGAAAAATAATATATTATATCGCAGCAGCTGTTGTTGAAGTGATTTAACGGTGTTTTGTGCGAGTTCCGAACGTATTATGAATACATTAGGAATTGGAGTTGACTTGTGAACGTTTGAGATAAATGTTTACATTTATTTATGTGTGTAAAACAAACACCTCTTTATTTTGGATATGATTTGAGATTTTCACGGCCGAAAGGATTATCGTGATTGATTTTTGGTGTATTATGCCGCGTTGCGCTTCCTCCTCCTTTAGCCAAGGTTTCGGACAGCATTAAAGTATCAATTATCAGAACAGATGTGTGGATTGTGGTGAAATGTGTGTTTGTGTATGTAGAAGTGATACCGTGTTGCGCGCGTTATATATCTTAGGGACAATATTTCAGTATAATAATTAGTATAATTAATATGGTGTTCGGAGTTTGGTTTTGGTGAAACCGTCAATTACCGGATACCAGAAACTATTAAGCATAGCCCCGCCGTTACTATTAATACTAACAGAGTTTTTGTGAATTTTAATTGCACCCGTAATTAGGCGCGCTCGATACGTTTTGGGTCTTCCCAGCAATTCGGGAACAAATCTAGAGTAATACCCGGTTGCAATGAAGTGCTCGGAAACATTGTGTATTTTCGATAGAACGTAGAAGACAGGAGTTCTGGAGGCTTTGATCAACAATTACCATTAGTTATTCCACAAAATTTTTGAAGAGCCATGAATAATAAGTTTAAAATTATGCAGAATTGCTAAATTGTTTCAATGACGGTTAAAATTTTGTCGATTTTTAGTGTTTGCTTTATTTAAATCAATAATCTTAAAATAATATTTTTTCTTTTCTTGTTACAAATCACACATCATTAATTTATCAATGCGTTTAAAATAGAATTATTCAACATCCTTTGGGTGGTATTTATGACAAAAATATTAATAAAAAATTTACCTACCACAGCGCAGTTGAGGAGGCTATGTGGCATAGATTGAACGCATCCATCCACATAAAAGGCTTCTTTATAATAAGCCTGCGGGACGAAGTAGTGTTGAGAGGCAGAAACTTACCGAATCATAGTGTAATTAACTAGACGGACTAAGCATGAGACCGACAGAAGAGGCGGTATTTCTTTGATGTGAAGTGTCCTCTGTAAAGGTTGTGAAGTAGATGATTTTTTTCTCCTTTTTTTATATGAATACCGCACAAGAGTCCCAAACTGCTCCCAACCGTCTGGAGCTAGTGAGACTATGGCATTCCCAATTGGGGAATGTTGTGAGGCTGAAGGTATTGGGGAGGGGAACGAGAAGGGGGAGAGGAAGGTGGGGAAAAGGGAAAATACATGACTATTCAAATATGGTCACCAAATACGGCTAAAGGCCATTTCAAGCAACGTTTCAATTCTGAATGGTGGTCTTTCACCAGAGCGATACTGAGATTATCTTCCACTCTGGAACGTGCGCAAATATACTATATATTATTTTTAAATGAATTAATTGCGAAACAACACAAATTAATTAAATAAGAATTAGTTTCGCACCTGCGACCTTCGAATTCGTAGTCGAGAGCCTTACTCCTCGACCATGGAGGCCGTCAATGATGACACTTTTTTTCTTCTTTTACCAAAATACTTGCTCATATCCTCGTGCGTATCAATGGTTTCTTTTTAAAGTAGACCAATGTAAAGCAAAGACTGCAGAGCAGCTATTTTTATTTTATTTTTTGCCATCTACAAACCCAGGACCTCATGGTCCGACACGAAAAATACAATGTTTTTAAAGTGAATAATATTTATTACAAATTTTTTTAATTAATGAACTAATTAAAGTCATTAAAATTTAGCAAATTCAACGCAGAAATAAGACCTTTTTCTGACGGTCATACGTGTGTTTTACAAAATATTGAATATCCTCAAAAATCAGTATGAAAGTTTTTCTTAAAAGTGCCAAGAAGATATTTTCAGATAAAAAAAAAATTATTTAAAAAAATGTTATTTTTTTTACAAGCAATGCCTTCAATGTTTTTATTTTTATTTTTTCTTTTATAATGGATTATAAAACTATCAATAAGCTTATTTAAACGTACCGGGAAAGGATTACAATTATTTTTCCGCACTGTCAAAACTATTTTATTATTTTGTTAAACACACGTTGGACGGTTAGAAAACGTCATATTTCTGTTTTGATTTTGATAAATGTTTAGAATATTTAAATTTAAAAAAATATCTGATAAACTTGGGGCATGTCATCCCTGATGACCTAAATGATAAAAATGACATAGAACGCCAAAGAAGAGCGCTGTGCGGACGCGCCAACATGCTCGCCAGAAGATTTAATAGGTGCAGTTCTCCGGTAAAAAAGCAACTATTCCAGACATACTGCATGAGCTTTTACACTAGCGAATTATGGACTAGATATACACAAGGCGTCATGGACACACTCCGAGTGCAATATAACCACGCTTACAGGGCGCTGTTCGGCCTCCCTTGGAGATGCAGCGCCTCGCAGATGTTCGCAGAGGGAAGGGTGCATGGGTTCGCTGCTTTGATGCGCCACAGAATAGCCGGGACGAGTCAGCGCTACCGGAGATCGGAAAACACTCTTGTCCAGCCGTCGCCCAGTGGCATGGCGCGCCCCTACATCGTAGATGGAGAATTTCCCTCAGGCCACTGTAGCATAAGTGTTAAATATGTTATTTTAATTTAATTTAATTTTTATTTATGTGTTTATATTATATTTCTAGTGTGTAATTTTTTTATTCTTAAAATGTATTCTTTTTTATATGGCAGACAAAGTATTGCACTCACCGCTTTGTTCTGCTGAAATAAAACATTATTATTATTATTAATATTTTTTTCTTTAAAAATATTATGTTTCTCGTATTACGTAATAATATTATCATTATGTTGAATCAATAAATAATCCAACTCGGACATCCCTGCCATTTTAACAATGTTTTAGTAATGTGATGGGCAGTGGAAAGGTTCAGATTCTTTATTTATTCAGTGTATTGGGTTTTTGCGGTTACACGTGACTGACAAGAATAGAATTAAAAAAAACTCGGAGTAATAGGTGAAACAGGGTAAGTGCATCATGAAAATGAATAACTAAACCTTAGAGTAACCGTGTGTTACATAGGATCATTATATCCCTATAATACATCAACTTTTTTTTAACGAAATAACTATCATCAGGAGATTTAAAACATTTATAACATTTATAACATTTAAAACATTTATAACATTTATAACATTTAAAACATTTATAACATTTAAAACATTTATAACATTTAAAACATTTATAACATTTATAACATTTAAAACATTTATAACATTTAAAACATTTATAATATTTAAAACATTTATAACATTTAAAACATTTATAACATTTATAACATTTATAACATTTATAACATTTATAACATTTATAACATTTATTTATAACATTTATAACATTTATAACATTTATAACATTATAACATTTAAAACATTTATAACATTTATAACATTTAAAACATTTATAACATTTATAACATTTAAAACATTTATAACATTTATAACATTTAAAACATTTATAACATTTATAACATTTAAAACATTTATAACATTTTTAAAACATTTATAACATTTATAACATTTAAAACATTTATAACATTTATAACATTTAAAACATTTATAACATTTATAACATTTAAAACATTTATAACATTTATAACATTTAAAACATTTATAACATTTATAACATTTAAAATATTTATAACATTTATAACATTTAAAACATTTATAACATTTAAAACATTTATAACATTTATAACATTTAAAACATTTATAACATTTAAAATATTTATAACATTTATAACATTTATAACATTTAAAACATTTATAACATTTATAACATTTAAAATATTTATAACATTTATAACATTTATTTATAACATTTATAACATTTAAAATATTTATAACATTTATAACATTTATAACATTTAAAACATTTATAACATTTATAACATTTAAAATATTTATAACATTTATAACATTTAAAACATTTATAACATTTATAACATTTAAAATATTTATAACATTTATAACATTTTAAATATTTATAACATTTATAACATTTAAAACATTTATAACATTTAAAATATTTATAACATTTATAACATTTATAACATTTATAACATTTAAAACATTTATAACATTTATAACATTTAAAACATTTATAACATTTATAACATTTATTTATAACATTTATAACATTTATAACATTTATTTATAACATTTATAACATTTAAAACATTTATAACATTTAAAACATTTATAACATTTATAACATTTAAAACATTTATAACATTTATAACATTTAAAACATTTATAACATTTATAACATTTAAAACATTTATAACATTTATAACATTTAAAATATTTATAACATTTATAACATTCAAAATGTTTATAACATTTATAACATTTAAAACATTTATAACATTTAAAACATTTATAACATTTAAAACATTTATAACATTTAAAACATTTATAACATGTATAACCTTTAAAACATTTATAACATTTATAACATTTCTTTATTGCTGCAGTATCTTGGTAGACGGAATAGTTGCCGCTATGCATTATCGTGGGTGACTTTTATATTTTGCCATCGGGATGCAGTGTAATACATCCACAGTTCTGACGTATACAGAGATGTACAGAATGTGTTGAACAGTTTTCTTTTCGAAACTTTTTGTTTTTATTAATTATAAACATCCTGTAAAAGTTTAAAACCCAGTGCAATAAAACGCGATTAACCCATAATGTTGCTATTTTTTCACAATAAACTTAAAAAAATGTAGGTTAAGTGCATATATTTTACGTTTCTGATGGGATTAAAAACAAAACAAAAAATTATGATTTTCATAGTACTTTCTACAGCTTAATAGGTAAAAATGCAATGTGCTGTGACGTCTCTAATAGTAAGAATTGGGGAAGTTTATTTTTATACTGCTATCAACTATGTAGGTCAAGATGTCCGTTTACAATTATTATTATTATTTTTTATTTTTTATTCATTATTTTTTTTTGGTACATTCCTTTATATAAATACGGGTAAAAAGGTTACAAACATTTTTTAAATATATTTATATTCAATAATATATAAAATCCTACATAGGTAAGGCCAGTGTGTGGGTATACTTGGTAATAGTTAGTTCCAGTAAAAAAATAGAGTTTCCTTTTTCATTGAATTATTATTATTTTTTTATATTTGTTTATATGTATTTACTTATATACATACACAGATATATAAAAGTTAAAAAATTAAGCGAATTTTTAATTAAAAAATATTAATTGCACAATGCTAATAAGATTGTGAAAGAGAACCACATAAATTGAAATATAAAATTTTCTTGTTTATTTTAATCATTATTTGTTTAGAGAAAAAACCATATTTGTATTATACGTGGATTTTGAAGGTAAGTTAAAGAAAAATTATAAGTTAAATAAAAAATTAAAAAGGAAAAGATAATGAAAAAAAAATACACAATTATAGGAGGAAACGGTTGATATATTTGGTTTCTATTCAGTTTTTTTACAACATTTTTGTGTGTGTTTAAAGACAATATGTTTGGACACTTGTACTTCTTGGACTTCTGTAGATAGTAAATTATAAATTTTAGGAGCAATAAAAAAGGTATATTATATAAACATTGAATCAATCAATGAATTAACTCTGATTGTACATAATTAAAAGATATATTAGAATATTTTAAATGCTTCAAAGGCACTTATTCAAATGCATTTCTCCCTACGCTGAAATCAACGAAACTTGAAGGAAAATTTAATGCATGAAAAAAAATTGTTTTCAGGGGATTCAAAAACGCTTTTATCACGAAGAAAGGGAGAAAGGGGTTAATTTGTAAAAATCGTAATGGAATCCGGTCAACTTTTTGGCAAAAGGAATTGTGGCAACACTGAGCTAAATTGATTGATTTCAATTAGTCAAATTCTCACGAATAAACCTTATTCGAACATCCTTTCAACACAATTGACTTAATTTATGGGTGGATTTAATTAATCCAACCAATTTCGAGAACCTTCCCCTTTCCAGCTACCTTCGATATAAGGGTGAGAGTATTTTATTGGTTAAGCTTCTAAAAAGCACCGACTTAAATTTCCGGTTCATTTAAACTTTAAAAGTTTCCCACCCACTCGCAGTTGGACAACTAAAAGTTTAACAAAAATTCGCAGATCCATAACTTAAGTTTGAATATAAATGGTAAAAAATTCCGCGGCTCCAAAACTCGGTTTAATGAACATCAGAATAGCTGGTATTGTCAGTTTTTGTTTAAGTTTAGGAATATTCATACATAAATTTTACATAAAAAAAGCTCTGTTCGAAGTTTGGATCGGGGAGAATATGGAAGAATTCTCACAGTGGATTAAGGTGACATCTATCATGTTTGGCTTAGAGTTTTCAGAAGAAGTTTGAAAGTTGTGTTCCTTACATTAAATATTTATAATATGCCGAAACGTGATGTTATTTGACATTGAATGTCTGAGTCCTTTGTTTGTCATGCGAAAACAAGATATTTTGTCGTCTATTGATAAAAAAAAGAGAACCTACGGTGGATCTTGTTAGCTTTTACTCCTTGGGGCCTCGTTCAAATACTCTTTTTATAAATGAGAATATGTCCGTCAGTCGATGTGAATACGATATGTCAGGGGTAGCTGAACACTAAAAAAATAAACTATTAAACTGTTGGGAAGATATATGTCTCAAATATGAAGAGCCTATAAAGCTATTTTATCCATTGCACAGTGCACAACATCCAAAAATATATTTTTTAAATGTATTAAAACATAATTTCAATTCAACATTCATTAACGAATAGGATGCATGATCTATGCAAAAGGTTTCGAGGTGTTGTTGATGTATTTGCTGACTCCATTTATACAGTAAAGCGTCATCTATACCAGCACTTTTATGAATCGTACAATATCTAGTAATGTAGCTTGGATAATGTAAATTAATGATTTGTGCTATAATATTGCTTTGGTTTTCTATTTTTTGTCACTGTTAAATGTTTGAAAAGGATTGTTCATTACTTTGGGGTTTAGAATCTCAATGTACTTGTAATTTGTAATATCTCTTTATATTTTGTTCTGAAATCCACGTAAAAGCCCAGGAATCCACGTAAAAAATCCACTTAATCAAATTAATACATAAAAAAAAACAAAATTGTTTGAAGAACATCTATAACAATCTTCAGCAGGTCACACGTGAGGTCTACCATCCCTAGTGCTTATTTTTCTATTGTCATAATATTCCAAAAATGACAATCGGAAGAAAATAGTAGCTTATTTTTCTATTGTCATAATATTCCAAAAATGACAATCGGAAGAAAATGTTCGATTTTTTTCTGCTAATTATATAAGAGGGGTTTGTAAGGAAAAAAAACAGCTTTCAAGATTGATTTTTAACCCTTTCCGAAGGGGGTTAATTCACATACCCCAATCGAGAGTTTTGTGCGTTGTCAAAGTTGGTTTTAAATCACGTACTCCAAAATCTATGTCACAATAAAAAAATCCGAAATCGATCTGCATTTCATAAAAATATCCCGTTGCTCTTTTTAAGGCATTAAATAATAGCTTAAAACATGTATAATTCACAAACAAGTGACGTCGTTACTAATAAAATTAATAAGAAATGAATTTATAATTTCTTCAAACGATTGGTATTCATCTTGTGGCGTCATTAGTAATAAATGAATTTAAAAAATATACGTAGTATTCACCACTTTATAAATATGCATTGATATCTACATGTTTCTAAAGCGATTTCAGTATTGATATATTCTTGACGATAAAAGCGTCGCTTTTGAAACATGTATATTTATAAAGTGGTGAATACTATGTGTACGAGACGTGTAGGCCCGCACAAGGGAGTGTAAATATTTAGGCACCGGCACACAGGGATGTATCGCCATTGTGATAGTCCTCCTGAGAAAGGTGTGAAATGGGGATGTCGTCGACCGGAGCGTACTTGATTTGTAGCACTGGGCAGTATGGTCGATCGCTCGAGGTGGTGTCAGCTATCATATAAGCGAGGTTTGTTGCATATCCGGGACGGCATTTGGGTCGGGCCGGTTGCGGTAAGCTCGTGGGTAGGCTGGGTGGCTGTGGGGCTCAGGTTGCGGCATATCTGGGGACGGTATTAGGGTCGGACCGGTTGCTTCAAGCCCGTGGGTAGGCTGGGTGGCTATCGGACCGATTGCGGGAAGCTCGTGGGTGGGCTGGGTGGCTGTCGGGCTCAGGTTGCAGCATATCCGGGGACGGCATTAGGGTCGGTTTTATTGTTTTGTTTACATTTTTGAAAAGCTTGAGTTTATTTATCATATCCACGTTCGATATACTATGTATATTTTTAAATTCATTTGAAAATGAAATTGTTTACAGCACTGTTTAATATATAAATATCAACTAGTTTCTTAAACTAAGCATCCCTCATCCGAATACACAGTATACCATATTAAATAATATCTCTCAAATTCCGACGAAATTACTAAGACTGAATATGGGCGATGTCCGGATAAAACGGTAGTAACTAATATCTAATACTTTTTAAATAAATCAGTTAAGAAAACATTATCAGTTAAATACGAGGAAACGCATTTTAAATGTGAAAACCTCACTGAATTCATAATATTATTTTTTTTTCAACTAAATCGGTTTTACCGATAATAAATCATTATTATTTAAAACCCGTCCAAATTAGAATGGGGTGGCAGTGAATAAAATCATATAAATAAGTCGTCACAATGTGGATTAACTACAGTTTTAAAATGTCGTTGAATGCCGAAACAGCCGTAACAATAATAAAAACTAAAAATACTTGCAGAACTTAATAATAACTTTATTAAATTTGATTTATATTAATTTTTTTTAAAATAAAGTTCCCGGGTCTTGGAGGACCCTGGTAACATTCCTCCAGGTCGTAAGTTAAATTTTTACTTTAAGTACTTAAAGGTTGATACAAGCATTTAGTCTAGATTTGAAAGAGTGAGCACTGAAAACCCATTGCAAATTGCGATTCGCCCTTCGGCTATACCTGTAATATATCAAAAAAGAACATCAAACGGCAAAAATTTAAAAAAAAAATAACATTTCGTAAACAAATTGAGAAACCCGCAGATATATGAAAATAACATCTCAAATATTTTAAACTGCAAACTTTTAATATTAATATTTTTGTTTCATGATGGAAAAAATCAAAATATATATCTCAAATTAAATACAACAGGGCTAACTCAGTTCCAATTTACGAGTTAAAATTTTAGTTAGATGAAATTTGAATTTGCTAACTAACTCTCTATCGCGCCGTTTCTCCGCAAGTGTAGGCAGAGAAGATGGAGTGCTACACAATTCTTCTGAAAACTCTTTGTTTCATACTGGCATGCGCCAAGTTTGGTGGGTTATTTAAGAGGAACGGGCTGCGCTACCTGTTTCATATATAATACATTTTTGGATTTAGGCCAAAATACCCATCCCAATCGAATGACATGTTTTTTTTTAAATTAAACGTTTAGTCAATATCTAGAACGTATGAGATATTTTATTTATTTTTGTTTTAAATTATGAAAAAAAAAACATAATCTTAGAGGCAAATTAGAAAATTACCTGTGGGTTTATTGTATTTAAAAAAAATTTATCTTATTTGCTATGTAAATATGATTAGGTAAATAAGAATATAAAAACAAAACATTTGAAAAAAAGCTTTTTTTCGGGTCATTATTATAAATTATGTACCCCAAATTTCTGTTCCAAAGTAAAATGGTCGTTTTTAATTTAATTTAAAGTCCACCATAATGCTTATTTTAAAACATTTTTTTTATATTTCATTGCATTTTCAAAGAAGACAAAGTAAAACTTTTTTTAAATCACCGTTAGCCCCCAAATAATTGCTAAAGTTTCCTCTAAAATCGCGAAAAATCAACTCCTTTTATGGCCCATATTTCAAAATGTAAAACAAAAATAAATAAATTAGTTCTAAGCCGTACCAGATATTTAAAATCCAAAATTAAGTTTTATATGAAACAGACCGCGTAGCCGTTCCTCTTAATAAATTGACATTCATAGATACTCTTCTGTAATTCTTAACATTACCCGACATATGAAATATTTAATGTTTTCTGCAAATTCTGGTTTATGACAAGTGTTCAATACTTGCACAAGCTTTGAACTAAATTCCAATATACAAAAAAATGTTGATTAATACTCCAACATATATATATATATGTTGGAGTATATATATATATATATACTATACATATAAATCAGTTTGTGATCATCAGTGATTCAAAATAATCAAACTCACCGACATTATTAATAATTAATAATTACGATTTTCAGTTCAAACATCATAGAGTACACCCTCAATTTATCGGGAAAGGTTATTAAACAATATCCAGGTTTAATGGATTTCCCGGTTCATCAAAACAGGAAAAACAGATATTATTGTTTATAGTTTGGTTAAAAACAGTAGCTTTAGAGAAATTCTTTACTTTTCTTCTAGGTTTAACTCGTTTACATTTTTCTAATTTTTGCGACTACGACAAAAGCTATCATAACTCTTTCCCTTACTTATCCAAAGCATAATTTCCAACGTCTTAACGAAAATGCGCTGTCTCTTTCTCTTCGCTCACATGACGAAAGAACCCTTTAAACTCCGATCGACTATTCTACACCAATCACACATGCTTTCCTAGTTGAAACATCACGTCGCCAGGACTACATAATTGTTTTTTCTTTACTCGCCAGCAAAAAAAAAACGTTGCGTTTCTATCCCACCCAGACTGCGTACTGCTTAAGGGTAGACACGAGGTCAAAATCCGCCAACTTAAAAATTGATTTTCCTTGTAGGCCTATTTCGTTTTGCCTTCCGTTTTTCGTTTATTTATTTTCCATTCGTTCTCGTAAATTGTATTTTATAAACTGCTTCTGTAAACGCATATTTAACAATGAGGGTCTGTTTAAACAGTTTTGATTCTTTCAGATACTTTGTAATATAGTGTGTTAACCACAACCTTTTCCTTTACTAGTTTTGTTACTTTATTGCTAACATCTATGGATACTTTTCTAAAGATGTTGAATTTCTTTTTTATATAGCCTCATTCATTTTGCTGTAAGTTTATGTTGTAATTGTGTACTTTTCTACAAAATTTTGAGTATATTTTATTACTGCATATATCTTTGTCTACTGATTTTTTGTTGTTGTTTTATTTATTCTTTATGTATTTTCGTATCAATTGTAATGAGTTTTTAACTCATGGGATTGCTATGTAGCAAGAAAATAATTTTAAAAAAATACGTTATTCGCTTATTGATTTTTTCACTAAGCGACATCATACAAATTTGAAGATACTCTCAGTATCGCCCTGGTGAAAGACCACCAATCAGAATTGGAACGTTGCTTGAAATCGCGTTTTAATAGCGTTTGGTGATCAGATCTGAATAGCCAGGTATTTTCCCACCATCGTCTTCCCCTTCTCCTTCCCCTCCCCAATACCTTCAGCCTTACAACATTCCCCAATTGGGGATGCCATAATCTCACTGGCTCCAGACGGTTGGGAGTAGTTAGTACTCTTTTACGGTGTTCATATCAATTTTTTTTAAATTAAAAAAATTGACGAATTACCTTTTGAACCTGGTTTGGTTGGACGAATTTATCACCTATCAATAAGCCCTCCTCTATAGTACAAGTGCACGCACGCATCATCGGCACTACCAGCCTCAAAAAATCTCGAGACCTCTAGGTACTCCACTCCTACCGATCTCCTGCAGTTAATTATATCAAAGGCTGCGGTCTTTGCTTCCACACAATCCGCTCATCTGAGCTTAAGCTTCAGGCCTGTAAGTGATTGTGATAGTTTAGCCACTTTAACACAGAGTAGTTACAATAAAGTTCCTACTAGATACCTCTAGTATAGACATACTTTCCTTTGAGATTAAAAAGAGTTACCCGCCTGCAGAGCGGCCACTGAGATTTTGATATTACTGGATACACCAATTTTTTCCACTATTATACTTTGATTATCATTTTAATTATTATTTTTTTAATCCGATGTTTTATTTTATTTTATATCAATCATTTTGTTTTATATTGCTGCACTGTAAGTGCAACAAAAGCCAACAAAAATAGACAATTTCCCAAATTTAAGTCATTGTACATTTCTATTGTTTAAAATGTCAATTTTATAAATAACATTAACTGCAAAACTCATTATTTTTTTCTCACAAAATTCTCACAAAAAAAATGCTTCAATTAATTAACTGTAAAGAAATTCAAGCATCGCTAAACCATTCGTATTCTTCATCAGAAATTGATTCAGTGTTAACAGAGACAGGTTTTTTTAATCTAGTTTGAGTAATAGACACCCATCCACGTCAAGATTTTCTCCATATATTCGATCCAGCAATCGTAAGTCCAAGACTTACAACCTTGGGCAGATAGATGACTTCGTCTAAATAAATAAAAGACAACAATGAAAATGTAATTCATAATAAACGTCCCGGATAAGCCGCTCTCCGGTTCATTTTCAATAAATCGAGAGTCTACTGTAATAGTTTACAACGGATTACTGTTATAGAGTATGTTGGATCAATGTTACCTAGATATGTGCTATAATATAATATTGTTTGGTGTCTGGTATAATTATGATAATTCTATAGCTTGAGTGCTCTGTGCAATGGTACTCAGGTGGTAGTAATTATATTGCTATTGATGGGCTGTTGGGCTCGTATCACCGAGGCCAATCAATCAGCTCATGTTGTTGCTGTACAGAGTGATTGGAAGTTGATCAGACATATTATTATGTAAAGGATGATTGGAAGTTGATGGGAAATATTATGTAAAGATGTAATGAATGGAAAATGGATGGAAAAAAAACCAGTTAAAGATAATAAAAATAAAAATTAAACAGCATTTATATAGCACAGTTTTGTATTACTTCACTTCAAGTGTGCTTTACTATGATAAACAAAAAAATTGAAAATATTTTCATTTCCTGAAAATAACGTAAATTGTGAACAAAACAAAATTATTATCAAAATCTGATAAGTAAGTAATTTTACGTAGAATAAATAAATCGTTATTTTTTTATGTGATACCACACAAGAGTCCCAACTGCTTTCAACCGTCTGGAGTAAGACTATGGCATTCCCAATTGGGGTATATTGTGAGGGTGACGGTATTGAGGAAGAAGGAAGGTGGGGAAGTACCTAGGTATTCAGATCTGATCACCAATCATGGCTAAAGCCATTTCAAGCAACGTTTAGATTCTGCCTAGTGGTATTTTACCTGGGCAATACTGAGAGTACCTACCACTTTGGAACGAACCGCAAAAACACTACATATAATCTTAAATGAATAAATTGTTAAATAACACAATTCAATCAAATGAAATTTACTTCCGCACACCGGGATTCAAACCCGTGACCTCCGGATTCGTAGTCAAGGACCACTCAAAAATCATAAGAGACTTAAACGCTTTATGATTGGTCGTCGAATTCTGACAGAAGTTATACCGCTCCCTCAGTGATCAGTCGGCTACATACATTAAGAATGTGTTTCTTTATAATAAGTGTATTTGTACAATTATATTATAATATACCAGAGATATGTCTTAATTAGAACTGTAAAATATGTGTTATAAATGTTTTTAATGTAATTTGAATATTATTTATGTATTTTAAATATTACGTATGTTCGTTTCTAAAAACTGTACTGCAGGTACTGCATATGATCCCACAATGAGTTTCTTAAGTATTGAGAATACAATGCATAATGTATTGCATACTATAAATAAAAATAAAAGAATGCGGACAATTTTGTGAAAATTATCACAAAACGTTGAATAACAAATTTATGATAGAAATTAAAAAAGAAATTACTTTTATTATTAACATTAATATGAAAATAAATTCAAGATATAGCTACTTAAAAAAAATGATTCTTAATTAAATTTACTTGACTATTAACACCTTTTCTGATTTTCAAAATTTCTAAATTTGTTTAATTGGTGTTACATAACGTAATCTCTAGATCACATTTAAATTGAAATATTAGTAAAGATCACCAATAGATCTACTATATAGAATATTTCCGACTAGGTCGATCTCAGGAATATTTATATGTATAAAGATAAACCGTGTTCTCGATCAATTTATAGGCAATTTGAGAAATCACCGCTTCTAGTAAATATAAATAAAAACACATACATTCAAGTAAATTCAGAAATAAGTAATTCAGATGAAAACAATTATCTTCTGCTATAAAAAATACCTCGCGATAAGGCCTATATTTGTATAGCGAAGATTCTAAGGATCTAGGAAAACCTTTAACCTTTCTATGGACGCATTTAGATCATTAAAGGTTAGAATGAAATGTTGACTGATTTTAGATTATTTCTGTATTATCAAAAAGAAAGTGGAATCAATAAGCAAATTGGAACGAAAATAGCTACAATACCCGACTGCTGATTCGGCAAACTTCTTGTGAGGAGGGAACGACAGCTCTTCCCCGGTCCCAAACTAAAAGTGAATTCTTTTTCCCCTTGCCCGAGCCGACCTGCGGCTGCGCCTTTTTCTGTCCTGCCCCCAAATTAACGTCAACCATTGGGCTAGGCCCAAATTCCAATAAAAAGAGAAAATAGTTCTTGCTTTTAAGTAATTCTGGGGTAGTTTGTTAACCTTACTTGTTATGGACTTGCTTCATAACATTGTAAAGCTAATTTTTAATTAATTTATTAATAATGACTCCACAAAGTAGATACCAATCTTTTGAAGATACGGAATTAAACACAGATGGTAAAAAAACATGCATAGAGTATAAGGAATAACATACATTTGTATATTAACCCTCTGTATCAAACATAAATTAAATGAAAGATTGAGCAGAAAAGTATGTAAAGTCATGAGGGTAGTTTTACAACTATTTTGTGACACGGCTCAAAATATAGTCGCTGAACTGTATGTACGAGATATTGAAAATATCTATGGTCAATGAGGCATCTTTGAGCAGTGGAGTCGCTCTACTGATTCCTGTGTTCTAGTAGCAGAAGTTCTCGATTTCGGAAAATAAAATAGTGCATGGAATCTCCCACGAGTAAACCTACTTCATTCAACATTTATTACACCGATTACATATGGTTCCTGAGATGAACTTAAAGAAATGTTTACCAACAAATGTTTTTGGCAAGCTTCTAAGGTATTAAAATCACGAACATAGCTTTTTTAATGACTATGAGGTATCCTATTCTTCTTTTACCTCAACTTCATATAGCTTTACATTTCCTGCAAATTAAGGATGTCATAAATCTAGTGGTTCCGGGTAGGAAAAACTCTTGTTCGAAACCTCATATAAAAAACATTTGATGCCCAACTTTTTAACGGTGTTTTTATAACCCTTGTTTTCTGAGTTTTTAATTGCTGTCGTCATAAAATCAGTTTAACGAGCGAACATATTGGAAAATCTGCACCAAGCATCTACTTTCAAAAAGTGTTATTTTTTATGTCGAATATTTTATGGCCTCGATAAATGTTTTTATTCTAGAACGGGGGATATGTTGATTTATTTATTCAATCATGTTAGATGTGGCTATGTTACTTTTTTTTACAAACAGCAATTTATGGTTTTAGTACGTATTCAATTATCACATTAAAAGAAAGAAAAACACTGCTGATTTACGAATAACTTGAACGTGTTGAAATTCCTCCAAATGCCATAATTTTCATTTCCTGAATTTTTTTTTCATATGAATACCCCACAAGAGTCCCAACTGCTCCCAACCGTCTGGAGCCAGTGAGACTATGGCATCCCCAATTGGAAAACGTTGTGTGGCTGAAGGTATTGGGGAGGGGAAGGAGAAGGGGAAGAGGAAGGTGGGGAAATTCCTGGCTATTCAGACCTGGCCAATAAACACGGCTAAAAGCCATTTCAAGCATCGTTTCAATTCTGAATGGTGGTCTTTCACCAGGGTGATACTGAGAGTATCTTCCACTCTGGAACGTGCGCAAATATACTATATATTATTTTTAAATGAATTGAGTGTGAAACAGCACAAATTAATTAAATAAGATTTACTTGCGCACGCCGGGATTTGAACCCGCGACCTTCGGATTCGTAGTCGAGAGCCTTATCCCTCGAGCATGTCCAATATAAATTTTTTTCAAGTATACTAATTTAAAGACATGAAAGAATTTAGAAGGACAGAACAGGTTTATTGGAGGTGATCAATGATCTTACTTTTAAAGGAACTTTTATTTTCCGTATTTTTGATATCACTAGGTAGGGAATTGAACAGCTTAATAGCATTGTACTTAAAACTTCTTTGTCATAGTAGGTGCAATATAAATATGTAATTTTAATGGCAGTTTTACCTGTGGTTTCATTATAAAATGCAATTAGGTAGGTACTTACGCAATTCGTCAAATTTTAAAATGTTATCTGAATACCACTTGTACCTATTCATGTACTCAAGTGTCCTTAGTACGATTCGTCCGTCTATCATTAACGCTTTTAGTTTTTCCAAAAAAATATAATGACGAAATAAATTTATTTCCAACGTAGGAGACTAACAATAAACCAATGGCATGCAGCCCATAAAGACTGCAAAGCAAACTAATTTTTAATTATTACAATTTACCTTGAGCTTCCTATCACTCATTTGATATGGTTGGATTAATAATGATAATCAACACCTAATAAAACTAAAGTCTCCTCTTGATCAAGGAGCAATGCATTCCACTGCAATAAACATAGACAAACATGGAATTAATTTTGCTGCAGTATTCACCGTTTAACTCTGCAAGGCACTTAAAGGAAAACTGGAAAATTCAACGTAGATACTAACTGTCACACTCCATAGTAAATTTTATTTACGACACTTTTATTGAAAAGAAAATTGGATACTGCTCCGTTCCTTCTCACCTTCAAATTCAAGTAGGTACTTGACTTCCGGGGTTCGACTCTCTGTGGTTTGAAGTGGAAACTTTAGGTCACAATATATTATTCTTCGGTTTTCTAACTCTGTCTTCTATTGTCTCTCAAGTACCCAATTTTCAGTCTAAGATTGCCTTCACGCCTTCAAAACTGCGTCTCTCATTGCTCTCAATTCGATATAATTTTTCAATTTTTTTTTTTTTGCTAGTGAAACTATGGCATCCCCAATTTGGAAATGTTGTGAGGCTGAAAGTATAGGGCAGGGGAAGGAGAAGGGGAAGAGGAAGGTGGGGAAATGCCTGGCTATTGAGATCTGGTCACCGAACACGGCTAAAAGCCATTTCAAGCAACGTTTCAATTTTGAATGGTTGTATTTCACCAGGGCGATACTGAGAGTATCTTTCACTCTGGAACGTGCGCAAATATATTATATATTATTTAAATTCATTAATTGTGAAATAGCACAAATTAATTAAATTTAATTTTCTTGCGCACCCCGGGATTTGAACCCGCGACCTTCGGATTCGTAGTCGAAAGCTTTACCCCTCGACCATGAAGCCGTCAAAAAAACATGTTCAGTTACAAACATTAATGTATGAAAGACGATACTCACACACTGTTGAAAAATATATATTTTTTTAAATAACTTTTGGCGCTCTCGTAGCAGCCGGCAGCTTTTTATAAGCGCTCCAGTTTATCTGGGAAATATTGCTAAGTTTTTAATTTTTCCGGTGTTAAAATACCGTAAAATAACCGTAATAATTTATAGGTTACATTTATAAAAATCATTTAATTTTAGTGTGGCCGTTTCGGGCTTAAATCAAGTTTATAATAAAAAATCAAATAAAAACCCAAACATTTTAAGTTCAAATCTGTCACTTTGTTCTAAATTAACCCAAAAGCATCGGTCATCGGTCGAAGGCGTTCGCCACATGTGCTTGTTTAAAGACCTTTGCCTGTTAAAAGCCTAGGGAAGTGTCCAAAGTGAATGGTTGATTTACAATGTTATTCTTTGAACTATGGTGATTGTAAACAATATCGTTTACGACTGGGCTACACGGCGCAAACTTAATAGTGAATGTGTTATTTTGGACCATTTAATAGCTGCAAAAAGATATCGTTGTATAACCTTGAACGTTGTACCACAACCGCAACCCGTAAAATTAGATTTCGTGGCTGCCGAGAAAGGCGCAATAGGAAAAGACATTTGACGAGAAGATCTTCTGCTGTCACGGCGACTTGAGTTCTGACCTCCAGTCTACAGAGCAGATCCGGTGCATCATGCGGCCCACGGACGTACCCGACCAGTCTGGTCTGCGACCAGCTGTGGTCCGACCCCGACAAGGACACCACCGGCTGGGGCGAGAAATGGACGACACACGGGTGTGCTCTTTCCAGACCCTGAAGCCGGCCGACAAGCGGTACCTGGCGTACGGGCAGTCCCGTCAGGCCGCCCAGGGGCGTCACCAACAAAGACAAAGAAGATTGGATATGGATATGGATCAGTTCCCCCGGCCCCCGTCCTCACCGCCGCCCAACTTCACATGACTCCTATCATTTGTATTAGCGTTTTGCAATATATCGTAAGGAATAAATACAGTTAGCATTTTTTTTCTCTCAATTTAACATGTATGAAAACTTAGATCAAGCCGTATTTAGTTTTGATAATTTAACTGCATCTCTTTATATGGTCTATAAATAATGTGTAATGATAGCCTGTCCAAAAATAAATAAAAATGTAATAGATGTAATATAGGAATAATGTAAGAATAGGAAGTAAGATTTGTACAGCGCCCTTGAGGTGATTTTTCACAAAAACCGCGCTATAAAAATCATCCGATTATTATTATTATTATTAACTATATGGGAATTAATTGAGGATGATATTGACAGATTTTAGAAGTCGAAGTGTGATATCGATAAAAATGACGGATTGGGGATAAACGTAATTTAATTTATATTGAAGAAATAAGGAAATGCGTGCATCAATTAATACACGAAACATTTTATCACAAATCAACAATAATACACTAACAATAAAATCAACAAAGAGGATAATATACAATTTTTTCTACATTAAAACCTATCACACAAATAAGGGATATTTCTCTCCTTTACCGCGAACATTAAGAAATTTCAATACTATATACTGTTCTAATAATGAAATGGACATTTTTAATGACACAATTAATCAATTTTAAAAAAAGTTTTACCATCAATATCAAACTGATAATATGATGATGCTCTTTAATAAGTATCAAAACAGTGTACCATCAGCACAGGTGAGAATAGGGAGTTAGTTTATATACCTACTTATAAAATGTTTTTGATCTTTCACTTGTTTGTCATTTGCTTTAGTATCATTTTTGCCAGACAATAATTGTTGTTTATATATTAATTGTTTTTGTGTTTAATTCGTAGAACTCCATTTATTTATTTATTTAAAATTGTTGTTTATTGTACGTATTAATTATCATTGCTTTTTAAACATTCGTGTATGTACATTTTGGGCATATTGCCTGTTTTATGTAGTAAAATAATAAAAAAATTAAAATAAGTAAAAATAATTTTCATGCAAACTGTAAAATGGTGGATTCGGCATAGGTAAAGCATCCAGTGAGGCCCACATTATCAGATAATGTTTAAAAAAATGTACTTACCTAATAAATAAAATAGTTATTTGTTGTTTGAAAGTTATTGATTAAGAAGAATTAGTTTTAACGTCTCACAGTAAAGCGATTATTGTTTGTAAAATATATGAATTTCTTGACTTTCAAAGGATATCGAAATCCACACTTCAGAAACCAATATTAACCGTTCTACCTTCAATACCCAAAAGCATTTATCAATACTTACATAAGAATGTAAGTATTGTTCTCAATCGTTTGCCGTTTAACACTCCATCGCAAAATTCTACCAATGAAAACATTAATCATAAAAACATCGTAAAACAAAGGGAAAAAATCGATAAAATCCGTCGAATCTATAAATCAGGCCGTATGGCCGGGTATAAAATTTCACACATAAAGTATGGCGCAAATATATATCAAATTTGCTGTGAGGGGGCGTTATATTCACGCAATGCGGAATCAATACTGACATTACTGTTTATTATATTACGTATTGTCAACGAAATTTGGCATTCGTTGGTTGTTGGTTGACATCTCGTCAAATAATGTTAGTATGAATTTCGGACTGTGGAGTGGTCTGTGAATAGATCAATACAAAAAAATAATAGTAATTTTTCTGAAAGAAATGTAAGAAAGAAAAAAATATCTGTATTAATTACTTGACTGAATTTATGTTACATTATTTGTGAGCTTTGAGAAAAGATCTTAACTGTATTAAAAACCATAAACAAGGAAATGAAAAGGGACATTAATAAACTATTTAATTAAGTTACTTTTTGTACTTATTGAGTAAAATATTTTAAATATGTTATTAACTATTTGCTGCATCCTCTTCGGGCTGCATCTCCGAGTTTCGTAGTCGGCTTATAAATCTGAGTGATACGTAACTCAATCTTGTCAATATTACTCAATAATATTATATATATTTTTTAGTATTCAATTTCAAAGGCATTTTTTTCCACATAGCACCAACATGCACCTATCAAATACATATACATAATCTCTTATACTTAATTGTTTTATGTTTTTCTAGATACATTATATTACAATACTATGACAATAGTAGTTTTATTTCCCTTCTATTTTTGTATAATGGCACTTGATATCAACTAAACTTGTCAATTTGAGTGTCCTAAAACGGGATTTGTTCCTAGTTGGGCAGTCAAAGCTTTCTTAAGAGGAACGGCTACGCAGCCTGTTTCATACAAAACTTAATTTTCGATTTGAGGTCAAAATACTCACGTAAACCTAATGACATTGATTTTAATTAAAGGTTTAGTAAATATCTAGTACGCATGAGAAGTATTTTATTTATGTTTGTTCTTATTAACAATTATTTGTTGGCTAAAGGTGATTTAAAAAAAGTTTTACTACATCTGCTTTGAAAATATAATGAAATAAAAAAAATGAAATATGAAAATGAGAATTAGGGTGGATTTTAAATTAAAATTAAAAACCATCAATTTACGTTGGAACACAAATTTACCGTACAAAATTTTAAATATCGACGAGAATTTTTTTTTTTTTTCAATATCCTGTTTTTATATTTTTATTTACGTAATCGTATTTAACAAAATAAATATAATTATTTTTATAAACAATAATTATTAGCCTGAAACACTCATCCAAATTGAAAAAAACCTTCCGAGAAAAGATAAATGTCGCCGACAGGACTCGAACCTGCACCCTTCTGATTGCCGGTCAGATGCTAACTGGCGATAATTGATTTATGCGAAACCGGTAGGTGTAAAAATACAATAAATAAATGGTTTGTAACAAAGTGTTTTCTTTTCAATTAATTTTAAAAAAAAATCGATTACAAACATTGCATTATATGCAATCTTCTTATAATGAAATACTGGTTAACAATTTTAGTCACTAAACGGAACTGAGAAATATTTTCTACCTTTTAATACAATGTCTAGCCAAAATCGCATTATGATGTATATTCGCATCGCATTACATAGCAGCATCCCAAAGATGACATTTTCTTCCTCAGGACCACCTTTTTAATGCCTTTTTTTTAATCGCCCTGTTTATGGGAGAATTACGACGGGTGTTAAGATGGTCCCGGTAGCTAATTGGTTAAAGCAGACCTTGGATATCGAAAAGTCTTAACGAACTAACTAACGCAGGGGTAGGCAGAGAGGATGGACCGCCAAACAACTCGATCTTTTGGCGTACACTTCGTGCTTCATTCACTCGAGTATTTGATTCACTTGATCGTGCCGTGTCTTCCTCGGACGTCCCCATTTTCTTCCTCCTTTTAAATTAGCGTCGTATATTCTCCTTATACTCCTTTCTGCGTTCATTTGCTATACATGCCCAAACCATTTAAGCGTCCCTTTCTCGTTCTTTTTTCTAATTCATACGTTCAAATTTAAGGTTGGTCTGGTTACATCATTACAGATACAGGTTATAAATTACTCGTTCGCCATTGAAATAAATATATTGTTAAATGAATTTAAAAGTATACTTAGTGTTCAATACATTATAAATATACATTGATATCTACATGTTTAGAAAGCGATGCTTTCATCATCAGGAATATACGAACACTAAAAAATAATTTTGAAACGTGTAGATATCATTATATATTTATAAAGTGGTGAATACTAAGTATGTTTTTAAATTTGTTTATTAATAATGACAAAGTGGATACCAATCGTTTGAATAAATTATAAATGTATTGCCATTTGATCAAAAACCAAGGAATAAATATTATCCACCTTTTTGAAATCGTTCGTCATATTGGAACCTTTCTATTATATTCGTCATTGAAACAACCTTGTCTCCTTTTGAAGGAAACATAAAAGTATTTTCCTTATTTAGATCATCAACATTCCTAATAAGGAAAATAAAACAGACAGTCGCGAAATAATACCTTCGAGAAACCTGCTTTTCTCGCATTTCGCTTTTCCTCTGTAAATATACCGCGCAGAAACTACACAGATAATTTAACACATTTCACAATCTGTCGGATCCTTTATCAAAAGCAAATAACTTGATTTATCATGCCACTTTTACAATTCTTTAGATTATTTAAGTGTGGAAAATACTGGCAAGACAATAAAAACAAAAGAATCAAAAATATTCAACAAACTTACCTAAATATAACTAATACTGAAAGAAGGGAGACTGGGGAAGAAAATTAAAGAGGTAAGAGATGTTGTCAAATGACTACCTTGCTCTTCAAATATTGCGTTAGCTGATGCAAGTTAAATCGGTAATAAAAAAAAACGTATTGACAGCTTGGTAGTCCGTATCGCGCTAACAAGTTAAGTTTGCGTTTACGTTGCTGTGATGCAAACGCAAAAGACCACGATGCTTTAATGAAAACTGTCAATATGTCGACCCCTTGGGATAACAAGGTTTTAACTGACATAGCAATGTCATGCGGTATTACTATCTACTATCATGACAGTATTTTTCCACTCAGATGTTCATGCTTTCTGCCCTCAGTCCAAAAAGTGCCAACTAATTTTTTTTTTAATAACGTCAGGGCCCATCAAAATTAGATTTTGATTTTTTTTATTGGATAATATAATTTTCACACAATGAGAATTAGTACCCGCTAAGTCACTGCAAATAGCTTGTCAGCAGGAGTTTAGTTCAACAATATTATATGATACAACAATAAATAAAAATAATCACAAACAGAAAAATGTAGGTACATGCATATTGTGATCAATGTACACAAGCTGATTTTTTTTTTAAATATCGAAACATTAGAACAGTTTTATTATAGTGATAACAAACTCCAAAATTACACAATAGAAATTAAATAATATTACAAAAATATCGAAAACTCAGCAAGTATCAAACAAGTTGAGAAATATAAAAACAGTAGTACAGTTTTGTTACAGTGAGATGATGTAATAGTGGAATGTAAATAATGTTAAAGATATCCCTAAATATTAAGGAGACCATCATATTTATTTAAAAGACAATATAGAATGCTTGACGACTACTTTGCCTCAAAATTTCTGTTTTTTTCATGCATGATACGTAAAAAACTTCAACAAATATATACGTTGTGACCAATTCAATTTTTTTTCCCTTTCTATGTTTTATTTCAGAATCTTATGTTCAAATTCCAAAACTAATGAGACAACTACTCAAAAGAGATTCAAACTCCTTTAACGAGGAAGCAAGGCTATTAAGAGGATGCTGCCATCTCAGGAGAAACAAACAAGCTATGTTTGAATTGAAAAATACAATAGCTATAGAAAATGTGAAGAAGGTGAAGTAACATTCGAAGGAAGCTCAAATACATGTTGTGAAATCTGAATACATTACCAACTATCAAAGGATCCGGGCTACTGTCAAAGGAATTGATAAAACAATGGCTATGAGTGCTAAAAGGAGCTAAGCAGACAGTATCTATTTTAAAATTAATCAAAATATTGATTTTGTTTCTCCACTTGTAGATTCGATACCCATCCAGGTTTCTCGTCACATAATAACGAGACAGTGTAGAGTGAAGACCGACCAATGAACTACACATCCTACGAGACTACTTTATTTTCCTATCATCGATCATTCCTGTTCTACGATTCTCAATCCATCACAAAGTTTCTGCTATCCCATTCAAAGTATTCAAATGATTGAGAGCGATATCAACTCCGTCTGGCAGAGTAGAGCAGAAGGTACAGTGGAGCATACAGGGTGTTATAGGATGAACACGACATACGTGGAATATAAGCTCAGCTGGTATACACGTCTCCCTGGTGAGTAACGAATATTCAGATTCGAAACGTTACTCGAAATGGTATTACCCGTATTTGGTGACGAGAACTGGATAGGTGGATACTTCCTGACCCTCTTCATCTCCATATCCTTCCCTTACTCATTCCTTCAACATTATAACCTATCCCAAATGGGGATGCCAAAGTTCCACTGGCTTTGGACTGTGGAAAGTAATTAGGAGTTTATTTAGATAAGTTTCTGTCCAGTGCAACGGAAGAGGGACGGTGGTAATATGTTTTGAAAAAGAAAAAAAATCCCATCTTCGAGCAAAATGGCACCTTTTATACTCTAAATAAGCTAAGGCATCGCTGGATACAGCCTTTCGGGTACGTTCTGGTACACCCTGTATATCTCCCTATTCGCGGCGCTATCTCTCCTCTTCCCCCGATTCTTCTCGCAAGACTTACTCGCCAATCTGTGCCTGTATCAACAGCCTCCGGTTCCACTTCCGGTAACAGAACCTCCCCACTTCCGCTTTACCCGCTTAACACTGTGTTACTCGCGCATGTCGGAGCTTAACCCTCAAATAACTGAAATTTTTTTTAAATTTATTTTTTTCCTTTTAATAAATTAATTACCTATTAAATCAAACTTATAACATATTTTGTTTCCAATATGGCACCGCATGAGAGAATTTTGAGGGTATATGAAGCTATGCACGGAGCTCTATTTTTATGTCAAACAATTATTTTTAAGTGGCAAGGATCTTACTACTTACTATGCATCAGAATTACTGTAAATTTATCTGTTTTGTGGATTTTTTTAAATGATATTTTGTTTATTAATCAGTTAGTCATTTTACAGAAATACAATCATATTCATTTGCAATATACATAAGAAGTTTTTTTTTAATATTTAAAAAAAAACTCTAATTTTAATTTATTCAAGTTGTTTTTATACAATTGCATTTTATATGAGTTTAAAAAAAATTAGTATATTCAGTTTGATTGTAGAAAATATCTCACATTTTACATATTTATTTGATTACAATTTATATAAAATATTATCACTACGTTTTATTTCTAAGAAAATTAGCATTTAGAATGACGTGACTTTTTGTTTTTATTTTAGAAGCAGATGTCTCTTTCTTTTGAATCTTCAGGTAATTCTTTAAATATTTCAATAATTTTACGCCCCTTTGTTCTATCTTCATATGCATTTTGTGATTAATTAATGATGTAAATTTGTACTTTTCTATGTCTGGTAGGGTAGTTGTGGTTCACGGGTGTCTGTATTCTTCTATAGAAGTGGACGTAAGTGTTCAGAAGAAGCGTATTAAAAGTAATAAATCTTCTAAGTGAGAAACAGAAATTTTGAGCAATTGCTACAAAACAGTGCTAATTTTCGAGTGTAACATTATAGTGCTTTAGTATCAAAATTAATTGGAAATTTTTAAAATTTTCATTTAAACTCACTTTGTGTGTTCAAAAGAAAAGGTGAATTTTGAATTTTCACGGGCTGTGTACATTCGATTATCGTTTTTTTTTGTTATGTTGGTACACGTACGTTTATCGTATGTTAGCATTATCACCCATTGTGGATCAGTGGTTTGTTTTTGACAACTGGAAAGGTTAGCCACGTTTTGTTTTCTCTTCGATTTTTTACTAAACAAAATTAAAAAAAAAAATCTAAAAACATCGATTTTTTGGATTTTTGGAAGAAATGTTGATAAAGACATAGAAAACAAAGCAAATCTAAAATTTCACTTCAATCGGACTGATGACGCCTCAGAAAACTAACCTAAATAAAAAATCGAAGAACACCCAAAAACGTGAAACGAAACCCAAACGTTTCCAACCGAAACCGGTCGAATGCATAAATATGTATAAAAATAAAGTGGCTTAAAACAAAAACATTTTTTATTTAAATTTTTTTTATCGTATTTTAAAAAAATTACGTGAAATAGGTAAGCATTGCAATTTTTAAACTAATGATACAAGAATACTTATAAACAATATAAAATCAAATCTGTTTTATGTATATCTTATAAAAACTCACAAAGAATTTTATCGAAATAACAAATCAATTTATTTTTTTTACTTCTTAACTCGTTTATGAAAGTATCAACTAACAAAATAATAGTTCACAGGGAGAAATATTATGGGTATCAAATGTTGTAAAACAAAGTTTAATAAAAAACTTCTAGTCATTGAACGGTTGAGAAAACATATCCAGAATTGCGCTAAGTACAGTCAAAACAACGGAAACATCTCAACGAGGGGCCGGAATAGTACCATCTTCACTTGAACAGGCGCCGCCCCGATACTGTTGTGCTGGGTAAATTATGTGAAATATGTTTGTTCAGTGAGAGATGGCAACTTGAGCTGTTTGCCGTCGATACTTTATAGAGAGTTGTGTCGGTTGTATCGGTGTTTTACGCGTGGTCCGGATTCCTGGTTTCGATGACAACATGTTGGAGCAAGAGTTAGATTTACGACTAAATAAGAGTAATTACCGTCGAAATGTTTATTGTGGTAGTTTGCTGTGTAAATAGTAGCTATTGCACGACCTGGGTAGTATGGCTGTAAAATCAATAGCTCCGGATAAATTGAATGCGTGTTTACATGATCAAAGATATCTTTTCCGAATAGACCGGTTAGTAGTTTAGCGGTCAAAAGCATCAGGTTTTCCCACCCAGGCGTTGTGTATTCAATTCTCCGTTTTTCAAGTCCTCTATAATTGCAAAATCAATATTTTCCGCGCATATTTTTTAAATTTTATTTTTATTTAAGTTTTTAATCCAGCAGGACTGGGTGGGTAGTGCAAACCCAGTTTGCTATATCACATGATATATATATACAATATAAAAAGAAAAATGAATGTAGAAAAAAAAAAAACGTTAAATAATAATTTTAAAACATATGAGAAGAAAATGTGCAAAAAATAGAAAAAACGAAAAGGCACGTACTCGTATATTAAAATAAAATAAATGAAATGAAAAACTTAATAGATAGTAATAGTAATAAATATTCTTTATTACTATTAAATAATAAATTAAATAAATTTAATTTAAAAGATCGTCTTCAGGGTGGCAGTCACATCATCTGCATCCATCGCTCATTAGTATACGAGTATACTTACAGAATATCCGGGAATACCGCTACCAGAAATCTGAAAACACTCTTGTCCAGGCCGTCGCCGGGCCCTTCCCTACATCGTAGATGGAGATTTTATTTTTATTTATTTTTTATATTCTATTTCTACATCATGTAATTTTTAATTATTTTTTAAATGTACTATTTTTATATGGCAGACCGAGTATTGAAATCACCACTTTGTTCTGTTGAAATAAAGACATTATTATTTAATCATTGAAGAACATAATATTCACATAACCTAAATGAAAGATGAAACCGGACCAAAGGACAGAAACTAAAAATATTTCAGTCGCATCTGGGACTCGAATCCAGGTCCTCTGCCTATCCGGGGCAACGCTCAACCGACTTAGCTAATGAGACAAGTTCAATTTGTGTCATCTTCATCGATATCATATCTCAAATTCAAGATTTGTGAATATTATCTTCAATTTTTAATCTCATATTATTGGCAGCTATTTTTATGATGTTTACAAAGTTCTACCCGAACTCAATTGCAAACTTAAACAGTGTCTTATTATTATTGAGTGGAGAGCTGAGTCTCTGGGATGCTAATAATAATAATGGAACAGGGGGAAATTAAAATATGTTCAGATTGTTCGTAATTCAGGAATTTTTGTAACTGTTTAAATTAAACCATGGAAATAAGTATATTAATATTTTATCAATATAGGTAAATAATGGTTTCGCACATAGAAATGCCTACAATCGACAAAATAAGGTTATTTAAAACCTACTACCAAAGACGACCTGGGGCACTATTCCCGTTATTTTTTAGGAAGATTCCTTAACTTTTTCCTTAGGGTTAAAGCCATCTTACTTAACTGTGGTTCCGGTTCTGTCGAATGACAGCTGTCAGCTGAATTCAGCGAGCGATATTCATCATAAATGTCAATATTTGCGATGTTTTAACAAGAGAAAATGTCAATATTAAGTATGTTACCAATTACATTATTATTTACTTTAAACGTAATTAGCTGTAAACATTATTAAACATTATATAGATGTTGACATTTTTGAAAATTCAAGTCAGGCATTGAAGAGCGTCGGCACAAATTCAAATGTCATTTTTAGAACTAGAGATAAAAAAAGGTCATTACTATCTAATGAGGTAGGTACCTTTTTATAAATTGTGAAACATCGTTACAAGGCTTATTTATGACATTTAAAAATAAAATAAAATGAATTGTAATATAATGTAATTGTTTTTAAAAGTTTCAAAATCTTATGTCACTTGAAGATATTTCATCAATTTGTGTTTTCAAATAATCTCTTGACAATCTATTTAGGATCTTTTTACTATGTCTCACCGGAATTCCGCAGTTAATCAAGACGTCTTTAACCCTAAGGGAAAACGTAAGGAATCTTCCTTAAAAATAACGGGAATAGCGCCAAAAGGCGGAGTCAAAACTAACAAAGTAATTTATTTTACAAAATTCTGCCACTTGTTCAGTTTTCCTACATAATTCATAAAAACCCGAACCTATTACCCAAATCTTGGCATTACCTAACACATTTAGATGGAAACACAATGAGATCCCATGTTAAGACTTCGCTTAAGGAAATAATTGTTTAAGTGAACGAAACATTCAGCACGGGATTTCCGGCGTAAAGCCTCCAAACTTAATCGAGTGGACGCTCAATTAGGAGCACAAAATCAGGTTTCAGATTGAAAGGCTTCACTCTTTTGTGAAATCCTAGCAAAAGAATACATTATATGTATTACAACGGTTTTTCTTTCGACCTTGTCAAAGTTTTTTAAGAAACTAACACATATTATTTAACTCACCTTATCTTATAATTCGAGTTCGCTTGGGACTGTACCATATATGGAACACACAGTTTGTTAAATTGATATTTATAAAGCTCACCAACTCTTCATGGACGTGATGAACTAAAAATAGTTACGTTGACCTAGAAATTTGAATATGTTTAATTGTGTTTCACTGGAGTGTCGACAAATCACACTAGCTTTGTTCAAGATGTGCTTTTTTTTATTCTTTCCTCAGCACTGCGTTTGTCTTCATAGCAGCAGGTTACACCGTTTTCTTAAAGGTAGTAAGTAATATTTTATTCATTTAGGAAATTTACGTCTCATCGATTGAAATTTCCTAATCATTTCTCAGACACAATAAACCATTGAATTATGCTTATTTTATTACCTTAAAATACGAAGATCAATTAAAGTTAAGAAAAAATGCCTTATTTCGAATGGGTGGAAAATACACGTCTCATTTTCATTAACGGGCTAAGGAAGAACGATTCCATTAATGTGTTGGGTTTTTTCTTCTTCAAAAGAGAAAAAAAAATATTTTTCGGCTTTATTCATTAGATATTTAGATATACAGGGAGACAGTGGGACTAAGGCACCATCGTTAGAAGAATACTTGAGGATATGTGATGTAAAAGAGAAGGAAAAATAGAAAGGTTGAAATGTACTGGGATTTTTAAGAATAAGGTATTGTCATTATAATTATCGTACGTATTGACTTTAAACATTATTTGTAAGTCGTCTATTGAATAATAATGATATTAAATTAACTGAATTTACGAATTTGTGTTGTTTGTAAAGTATTTGTGCCAAAAGCTTGAACTGTCAGATAAACGTTACATAAATAAGGAATTACAGTTCAATTTTTAATTTTTTTTTTATCAATTATAAGCTTAAAACTTAAATACCAGTATATTTCGTTTTTTTACCTTATACTTATACTTATAGTTATACTACTATCACCTTATACTACTGTCTTATAATTATTTTACTTATTTTTTTTTTTAAACTCTTGTACATATTTTGTATATTTTTTATAACTATTGCATGTATATTTTATATGGAATGTGTGGAACTGCACTAACCTCCCCACATACCGGAATAAACATATATTATTATTATTATTATTATTATTATTATTATTATTATTATTATTATTATTATTATTATTATTATTATTATTATTATTATTATTATTATTATTATTATTATTATTATTATTATTATTATTATTATTATTATTATTATTATTATTATTATTATTATTATTATTATTATTATTATTATTATTATTATTATTATTATTATTATTATTATTATTATTATTATTATTATTATTATTATTATTATCTACATCTATTATTATTATTATTATTATTATTATTATTATTATTATTATTATTATTATTATTATTATTATTATTATTATTATTATTATTATTATTATTATTATTATTATTATTATTATTATTATTATTATTATTATTATTATTATTATTATTATTATTATTATTATTATTATTATTATTATTGTTATTATTATTATTATTATTGTTATTGATCTGTTTTGGGCTAAAGTGTCAAATTTAAATCAAGGATGACCTTCATCGTACATAATTTTACATTCTATTCATGGTAAACCATAAATAAACATTATTGATGAAATTATGTACCTTTTTAGAAACTTCAATTCAAAGAATAATAATGGTATTGAGTATTGATATTATCATAATATCCGTATTGATAATTGATTTGCTTACGAATACCGTAATTTTAATAAATAATAATGTTTTTTTACATTGAATAACAATTATGGAGCTTAAAGTCAAAAAAAAATACAGATTTAAATACAAAACAAAATCGGTTAATAAAAATGTCCATACTAATCCAAAAACAGAACGCATACGTGACGTCAGATGCTCCAAATGCAATGGTACCAACATAACAAGGAGTTTTTATGAGATGATTTTATATTCACTTTTAAATAACGATTTATAAATTCTACAAACAACACAAGTTATTTATTCAGAATCGACGTTTGTTGATCTCTATGAATATATATTTTTTATAACCATTATGTTGTTCACTAGAGTTCCTTGTTCTAAAAACTCTCATAAACTACAAGCAAGAAGTAAGTAATAACCTTAGAGTGTATATTATTACTCTAAGGTAATAACAAACTACACGTATTAAGAATGTATAATGAAACTATACTTTCTAATAATAATGTGATAGTTAAACGACAACTAATTTAAAAATGTTTGTCATTGACAATGTTATTAACCATAAGGATAAGGAGAATGCATTATACTTTAAAAGGACCGGAATCAGCCTCTTGGTAACTTAACTTTGGAAAAGCCATTTTTTTGCTCTTTTTCGATTGTGAGTAGTGGTTCTTCACCAGAGAGTATCTGAATCGCAAGTATGCGGATATTTTTCATGCAGCGCGTTAAACCAAAAGCCCTTTTTATGATATTCGTTTGTCACGGAATTTAACCCGCAACATCTGGGTCCAGATTATTTGAATTGCAAAACACCTAAAAAGGTAATAAACTCCCGGGTTACTGGCCCTGAAATTAAAACATGAATAAACAACAGGAAAAATGAAGTCGTTAAAATTACGACAATATTTTATGTAACGGTTATTGCAAATATTACGTAAATTAGTCTGGTTAAATGATTTTTTTTTTTAGATAAGACAAACATTCCCGGGATACGAATAAACTGTCAATATTTGAAAATCTCGGGTTGGTAGCGCGTCGCGTTTCCACCCAAGCATTGTGAGTTCAATTCCTCGACTGGCCAAGTCTTCCATCACGACACAAGAACATTTTCCGCTTACTGTGATGGTAGTAGGAGAATTTAAAATATTGTCATGTTATTCGGAACCCGGGAATGACTGCCAAAAATTATCGAATAACAAAATTGACAAATAATCAAATAGAGTAAAAAGATACAAAAAATAAAAATTTATCTGGGAATCAAATCCAGGACCACTGTTTTGTCGAGACATCACTCTATTACTAAGCTAATTAATAGACCTAATTAATTTTCGTCATTTTTATTGATATCATATTTAAATATTTTAGAATCATCAATATTTTTTTCCAACGTTATTTCATTTGATCAACTAACCATCACGACGATCCACTGTAGGGGTGGGAAGAGAGGACGGACCACCAAATGACTCGATATTGATATACATTTATTGCTTTATTCGCATTCATACATCATCTCAAACATTCTTATTCTGATTTCTGATATGGCTCGACTCAAGTATGTGATTCAATTGATCGTACCATATTTTCTTAGGGCGTCCCCAGCTTCTTCTTACATTTGCATTCACGTCATATATTCGCCTTACACTCAATTATTCGTTTATTCGCTCCACATGTCTAAACCATTTGAGCATCCCTTTCGTTTTTTACTCATTGTGCTAACATCTTGCATTCTTTGTAAATCTCATTTTTCACGCTAGCATACATTTTATTTTAGCTTTGTTAATATTTTCTTCAATGATTGAATATTACAATGAGGTTCATGTGCTTATATAGTTATTCCAATAAATTGAATAATATTGTTCGTTTTTCAAAATCATAGTTTTGTACGTCGCCAATTCTGTGAAGTTGTACCAACCATTGACTTTGTTGGACGTTTCTCAATTCTGGAACGCAATCTCAACCCAAATAACATAATCAGTACTTGACTAATTAATCAATGGAACGTTGTAAATGCATTTGAAATGTAAATCCGCCGGGAATCGTTGCCCTCTGTGGTTGGAAAGTGTGGACCCGTTGTAGTTAGGATGTTACTCGGTTGTTAACAGGGACGGATTAAATGTTAAACAAAATAACATTAGGTCAGACTGTATTAATACAGAGTCCTTTAATCTGGATGAAATTAATCTTTGTTAATGGTTTTGTGTAATGGAGCGAAATACTTAGCACGGTATGCGGATGTCGCATTTTCCTTTTAACCGTTCATTCACGTTGTTTAAATCTCCGTTGCAGTGCGATAAGATGAGTCTTTGCTCTGAACCTTGTGGTATACCGCGAATGCAATATTGCTTTACAACATCTACGGCTGTGTGGTAAGGTACTTTTTGACAGTGGCATCTGCATTGCGTATTCCAAAACACGTCTAGTTCAAATTACATGTGTATAAATAAATATTATAGTCACTACCGTTTTTTTTCCGAGAATGGATTAGATTTCCTTATATATCATCCAGTTGATACTCGTATATCTACCAACATTCAAATTCATATTTTTAATTTGTTCTGTAATTATTAATATAATAAATATTTGAAATGTGTACTGATTAATATAATAAATAGGAATAACTTTAAATTTATTGTTAATAACTTATTGAAGTTTATAAACATCATTGTTATATTTAATCATTGAAGATGATAATATTAACAAATCTTAAATTAAACACGAATTCGGAAGAAACCAGAGAAAATAAAGATTTTTTTTAAAATGTCCTTTCTGGGCTTATAGAAAAAGTCAATAAATGTCTCAGATAAGTAAAAATCGGATTGGTATATCCGAGAGAATATCTAGATGGCAATTATGTTCGGGAAGAACATTGTAATCGTCATAAAGATGGCATCCAATATTATGGGATTTAAAATGGAGGATAATATTGACAAGTCTTTCAATTTGGGGTGTGATATCAATTAAGATGGCGTAAGGTGAACGGGTCTCATTAATTAAGTTGATAAAGCGGTTTTCCTGGTAAGACAGAACTCTTGGGTTCGATTCCCAGATGCAAATGATTCCTTTTTATTTTCTGCGATATTTTTCGGTTTCGTGTGTAATTTAGGATTTGTTAATATTATCTTCTTCAATGATGGGAATGATTTTGTTTGAAACACTGCTTTTAATCAATAAATATCTAATTGTTTCAGAGGTAAAGCTCCCCTCATTAGCAAATCTAAACCCCTTAAAACCCTCAATTTATAGACAAAGTTAATTATATTTTATCAAAAGTGGTAAAAATATGCGTACTTATGACAATAACAGACGAAAAAAAAACCCAGTATAAGCAAACTCACATTCAAAGGCCAGATTGCTCGTTAAGCTTTGGGCGAATTTGGACACCGCGCCGATTAACTATTTCATCTAGCGATGATGAACGAGCCGTTCATTTGTGTTGGCTCAATTTGATGAACCGTGAACGTATGACTCCGATAAACCGTAACACGGATCAATTGAACTGTAACTCCTTTTGACAAACCTTGAAACCACGTAAGAAATGTTGATGACGCATCATTAAATAAGGTAATTTGTTCTAATTTGTGTATATAAAATCATCGTGTACGTGTCTAACTTCTTTAAGGCTAAATTATGCCTACGACCATGGGACTTATATATATATGGGATTAATATTTGACACCATGACGCATCTTAAAACATTTTTTCTGGGGTTCACATATTCGTGTATAGAGATAAGATTAATTGCCGCATTTACACGTGTGAAGGCACTGTACACTACGTGAACGGCACCTGACAGTTTGGCATTTGGACGTTTTTACCTGCACCTATACGCTGGGAGCAGGGAGCCGTATAAGCTGAGGGCCGTAATGAGTCATCGTTCAATTGAGTCGTGCTTTTGAGTCGTAAGAAAATATTGTGCTGGTACCGTTACTCCCGCTTGTAGCAAAAATAGTCATGACCCATTGCTAAATTCATCAACGCTTTAATACAAAATATAAAGCTTAAACGATAATATTATTATTACACTATACTGCTTTAAATAATGTACAACAAATTATGGGCATTCACATGCAAAGTATGCTCGTTAATAACTCTATGGATCAACGGTGATCGAGTATATTATTATTACAATATAATATTATATTTAATAATATTATTAATAATAATATTATTATTACACTATACTGCTTTAAATAATGTACAACAATGAAGAGCTTCGATAAAGGTAAACAACTCCTTTATATAAATAAACAAAAATTATGGGCATTCACATGCAAAGTATGCTCGTTAATAACTCTATGGATCAACGGTGATCGAGTCGGCAGGGAAATTGACAGGAAATTTTAAATGTTCACAAGAAAAGGGACCCAGGACTTCATTACATAAACAGAATAGTGTTTAAAAAATCCTTATACATGTCGCTAGCGTGATTGAGTGATTACGATTCTTGGCCACGAATTCGGAGGTCGCGGGTTCGAATCCCGTCGTGCGCAAGTACATTTTATGTGATTATATTGGGTTATTTCACAATTTATTCATTTTAAATAATATGTAGTATATTTGCGGCACGTTCCAGAGTGGTAGATACTGTGAGTATCGCCCTGGTAAAGACCACCATTCAGAATCGAAACGTTGTTTTAAATGGCTTTAGCCGTATTCGGTGACCAGATCTGAATAGCCAGGTACTTCCCCATCTTCCTTCTTCCCCATCTCCTTCTCTCCTCCTTAACACCTTCAGCTTCATAACATAACCCAATTGGGAATGCCATAGTCTCACTGGCTCGAGACGGTTGGGAGCAGTTAGGACTCTTGTATGGTATCACATAAAAAAAAATAACAAAATAACGAAATTATTAAAATTCATGTGAAGATTTTACAAATACAGACTACAGAATTCAGATTTTATCGATGACCAAAACTTCGCAAACTAACTGTTGTGACACTTGCGTACTAGTGTGGCGGTTACGTCACGCTCCACTTCTCCCACCTCAACATTGTCTTATACCCAGGTACTAACCAGTAATAATGATAAATGCACTAGAAACAGTCGTGTTGTCATTTCTCTACCCATCGGAAACGCTGACTCGGTAGCTCGCCGGATACCGCGTCCCACCGTTATTAGCACTCCTCATTGCATTTCACTTTCGCACAAACCCAATATAATTTATTCTCTGAACTTGGCACGGCCGCTCGCGACCCAACTACCTTGGCGTCCGCCTACAACGTTTTTTTTTACAGTAACTACACACAGGAGGCCCTAAGGGAAATAATTTCCCTCAAGGAATATGTCATTTTTGGGGAATCTATGTGGAGGGTCTTTTATAGGAAAAGGAGGAGTGAATCTGAGTCTGGAAGAGACCCACGTTGTAAGTGGGAGAAAACAGAGAGGTCGGCAGATCATTCCACACCCGAGCTGTTGAACATAAGAACAAGATGTAAAAGCGACGCGTTCTCATGTGATAAACGTCAACCGTGTACAAATGTTGGGCGCGCGTTTGACGTGTTTTCTGACTGTGTACTGGTGCCGAAGGGATCAATTACGCTAGTTCCTTAGAGCATCTTCCATTAAAATACCGGTAGAACAGGGACACCATTCCCCCCCTGACTTCTCTGCTCCAAAAGATTGCAATCCGTTTGTTAAGATATGCAAATCTATCAAATGGATCGCCTTTTTCTGCACAAGTCAAGGGTTTTTTCAGATATGTTGGGGCTCCCGACCAGAGGTGGCTGCTGGGTGGGTTAAATGGATGATCAAAATTATTTTTGGTGGATGAACTAACCCACATTTGTTTTTACCGTGTTTTTTTAATACTTTAGACCGGTAAATCTTAGTGTTGTTATAGAATAAACGAGTCAATCTAGAATTTTTTTTATGATATGTTAGTCAAAATTAATATTATCATATAATATTAATGTAGGGGACATGGAAAATCCGCCCAAGAAAAAGATTTTAAATATTCAGGCACCGTCACACAGGGACCCACGACGATTATGATTTGCGAATCCCCCTGAGAAAGGCGTTTAGTAGTTTCCAAATTAAGGTGTTGTCAGTTCGAGGGTACTTGACTTATGGCACAAACCAGTAAGATCGGTCGCTCAGGTAGCGGATGGTGAGGTCAGCGGTTGCTGTCTGTAGAAGATTGTTATTGTCTGGTAGCGGCAGATCGAGGTATCCAAGGGAGAAGATGTTGGCTGTTCTGCGTTTGAAGTAAAAAAAGAGCTCATACCGGAACTTTGGAACTTTGGATTGAAGTGTGTACAGAGTTCCTAAACTATAAGTTTACTGACTCTAGCATATTTAAAAAAGGATTATCTATAGATTTCTTTACATGATTTTAATTTTTGGATTTAGTGATGTGAAATGTTGAATTAAAATTATACTGCATCCGGACGCAGGGTTGTATCCTCACGGAGGACATTTTTTGGTTTCTTATATTTGAAGTTATCATTCGCGCTCATACTCATACCGCTGTGCGTACGCTATTTATAGCGCATGTGACGGGGCCGAAAATTATAAGCCGGTATTGCAAATGTTGTACAATAACGGCTCTCAGCTCGTTATTGCACGTGTTGTGCAATACCGGCTGTCGGATAGGTTATTGCACGTGTTGTGCAATAATTTATATTTGATTATAAAGACGTATGTTTATATGCTTAAATTAATCCACTCTGTAGACACGTTCGATGTAATTAGCGTAATTTTAAAATGGGTTTAAACTCGTTAAAGATAGTATTCAACAAATCATTGGCTTTAATACTAATTTAAAACGGAATGAATAATATTACGTTTACATCTTTACATTGTTTGTGGGATTTCTAAGATATCCACTAACCTCATCTAAATCTCAAGTTTCCTATTCCGGTCCTGCGCCTACCGTAGAGTTCACGTAGTCGTCAAAGGAACAATGTAATTAGAGTGTTGCTAACGCCATTAATGCCATAATGGAGCAGCTTGTGTTCTCAAAGGATTATCGGGAGAAAGCGGTGTGGGGTTAACAACTTGTTCGTACTCGTATGGAGCGTAGGAAAGACTGTGTTTTGTGTGGAAATTGATTGTTATTACATATTTGTAGCGTGTAGCGATGTCGTGGTTTCGTGTAATTGTTTTAAGGCGTAGCACATTAATGAATTCTTCTTGTTCTTGTGCCAACTTAAAACTGCTGTCGACGACACACAATTTTTAAGTTAATTTTTCGATCATCACCAAACTTCTTACTTATCTTCTAAGCATGTATTTGGATACCCAACATATAATAATGTGATTTGTAATAGATACACCAGTGACAGTGAGCACGCGAAAATATTAGTTCTACATAAATTAACAAAATCTAGTAAAATATATACTTTAAGCAGTGAAAACTTTAATAAAACGAGGCATAAATGAGCCACCAGTGAAATTTGTTTACGTCTAAATAAGAAACGTGACTATAAAGTGCTAAAAAGATTAAATAAAATAAAATAAAAATAAAAGTGACAGTGTAAATATCTGGAAGATAAAATTGCTACCCACATTGTCTATTCTGCTGTCTCTATCACACCTTGCAGATTTTGTTATTCTCGGAGCTATCAAACTTTCAGGGGAGCATAACTATCAATCTAAATTTTTTTTTTTAATTATTTAAAAAAAAAATTGTTTTCTTACAACCTTTTTATCAACATGGATATCGAAAAATTCATAACAAATGCAGAGAAAGCCGTTGCTGCATTTAATACCTGCTTAACGGATCCAGCAAACAAGTTCAGTAAAGACCAAATAACAAAACTGACTCCAATTACAAGTCATTTCCTAATAGCCATTGGTAGAATGGCACAAGCTGTGTCTACTAAAATAGCAAGTCTAGAGGGAGAATTACGGGCTTATAAAGAAATCGGAATAAATATCCCAGCCTCGCAAAATAACCTTGACATTTGTGAAGCAATTTCTGAAATCAATGAACGCAGTGAAAGAGCTAAAAATATTATCCTGTGTAATATACCCGAAAGCATTGAACAAACTGCAGCAAACAAACTAATCGATGACAAAAATACTGTCACTGCTGTAATCTCTGACCTAGACAATACCGCAAGTCATGATATGTTACGCGTTTACCGAATTGGGAAACTAAATGATGGAAAAGCCAGGTCGCTCAAAATAGAATTCACCAATCCCAAGTCATCCAGAACACTACTAAGTAAAGGTCATCTGCTAAAAAACAACACTAGGATGTACCCCGATGCTACGCTTTTTCAACAAAAACATCTGAAAAACTTAAGAGAAAACTGGAAAACCGGAAGTCAAATGGCGAAAACGATATTGCTATAAAATATATAAACGGAAATCCTAAAATTGTGCAAATTCCACCAAAAAACGATGCAAACTCAAGATATACTACCAGAACGCCCGGGGACTTCGTACAAAATTAGATGAACTACGATCTATCATATATTCACATCATTATGACGTATATGTGCTGACAGAAACCTGGCTCGACTCGGAAATAAAATCAACAGAACTCGGATTAAAAAACTACAAAATCTTTCGTCGTGACAGAAACTCTAAATCCAGCTCTAAAACAAGGTACGACGGAGTACTAATTGCAATATCGAAGAAACTAACATCAATAAAACTCAAAACTAAAAACAACGCACTGGAACAACTATTCATACAAATTGATACCACTGTAGAACAAAATAATAATCGCAACTTTGTACACACCACCGCTCTGATGCCGAAAACTACCCAAGTCACAGTGAAGATGTAGAACATTTACTCTATAAATACCCCAACTCTAAAATTATTATTCTCGGGGATTACAACCTCCCTAACCTAAAATGGAATTCAAGTGATAGTGGTTTCGTTGTAAATGAAAGCGAAAAGATCGTGCACGTGAGATTTTAAATATGACAAATTTTTAAATATTCAAATCTTTTCCAGCATAACTTTATATATAACACAAGCGATCGTCTACTAGATCTAGCTATATCTAATTATTCTAACTTGCAAATTAAAAAATGTAATGATCCAATCTTACCGGTTGATAACCATCACCCCCCTCTTCATATTAATTTAAATGTATGTTATGTCAAACCAAAACCTGTCGAAGAAACTCTAAACTATAAAAAAGCAGATTTTGATTCTATAAATTACCATCTTTCTCACGTCAACTGGTCTTTTTTGTCAGACATGAACACTGACAAGTCTTTAGAAAACTTATATTCAATAATTTCTAGCACCATCAACTCATATGTACCACTATATATTCCTAAAAACCATAAATATCCAACTTGGTTTTCATCAAATTTAATAGCCACATCACAGCAACAAAAAAAAACTTCACAAAAATTCAAAGAAACTCACTATTCAAATTTCAGTGAATCTAGAAAAAAATGCAAAGAACTCTCTAAAATCTGTTACAAATCACATATTAATGATACAATATACGATTAAATAATAAAAACATATTTTGTTTAAACCACTATTTTACATTGTATCCTGATGAAGGAATCATTAGTTTTGAAATGTATAGGTTTTTGTTTATTAAAATTGTGGTTTAAACAATATATTTATTTTTAAATGATGACCCAAAGTGAATTAGCGTTTATTGAAGAAATTATCTTATGAATAAATTAATGTTGAAAGATAAATTTATTAGATACATTTCAGAATTTCGATTCTGTGAGAGGTATTTCATAACGTGACATAAAATTAATATTCGGTACTTGACGTCTATACAAAAACTCAACATTAGTATATTGAAACACATGTCTTAAGAGGGTTAATGCGTGCAACACGGTATCACTTCTACATACATAAATACATACTTACTACAATCTACACATCTGTCTAGATACTGGAACTCTGTTTGAAACGTTAGTTAAGTGAGGAGGAAATGCAACACGGAATAATATCCCAAAAACGATTCAAGTAAAATTAACATGGGGGTAGAGCCTTGCTTTTCAGATCTAGTCATGCCTAATGCCATTTCAAACACTTAAAAAAGATTCCCATTGCTTTATACTTTCCCTATCTTTCTTTTTTCATCCTCACTTATTTCCTTAACTACCTCCCACCGTCTCCAGCAAGTTGAGTCTATCATGCAAGATCACATAAACATGTATAAAAATCACAAGATTCATAAAACATCAATAAAACGTCTCGTAGTTGTAACAAACTAGAATCAATTAATAATCCAAATACAACTTCCTCCGCTGTAAAGTGAAAATTAGGTAATTACGGGTCTCCCAATAGCCTCGGGAAACTCATTCCACGTCACGTCATTTCTGACATTTAATTAAGTCAAAATCTCGTCATATTCGCAACATGGAGTGCTTAATATCGGATGAACATCATATTGGAGGATCGATATGTTGAAGGTTTGATGTATTACAACATGATGTAATCACAGCACACTGAGAATTTATTAAACTGTGATGGAATTTAATCGAAAATTTTCTAAAGTTCATCGGGGTTCGTGTATACTTATAGTATGTATTTATATGATATTTTTATGTGTTCATGTGATTTATATATTATGCTGGGGTATTGCAATGCAGTACTTTTAATAAATGCGACAGATTCAAAGATTAAGCAGTCAACAGTGCAGTTCTGATACTGACCCTGATGTATTTAGGAAATAGTATAGAAAGGACAAAAGTAGACTGAATTCAGCGGCAAATGAGAATGTTGTACAAATATGGTGATCTGTAAAAAAAATATAAGGGCGATGTAAGTGGACAAGTTCAAGAAAGATATGATAATACGGTGTATACATTTTATAGATCGGGCAGACGTAGAAAGAGTTATGGAGAATATAACACCATATTTGATTTAAGAAAAATAAAAAGTCGGGGACGCCCAAGGGAGACATGGTATGATCAAGTGAAGACTCTATGTTTATCAAGAGTCTTTTTATCGGAGGAATATATTTGAAACGATGAATTAATAAGATTGTACCGAGGAGTGTGTGCTAAAAAAAGAGTTGCATGGCTGTCCATCCTACCTGCCTACCTGTTAGGGACTTGCTTCATAACAATCTGTACTATTTTTCACATGAATTTATACTTCGTACTTAAGTATTAAGCAAAGCTGTTTTATTCTTCTATGTATATCATGCTATGTCAATACCATATTTTTATCCTTCTATATTTGAATAATGGTACATAATATGATCTAAACTTGTCAATTTGACTTCCTGGTTGGTCCGCCAAAGTTTTCTTATATTTTTTTGATTAAATAATTAGTTTTTTAAACGAAATATATTATTTTTTTGTTTCAAGTCACTTTATTTTATTTATATAATTATTTTATTCATAAAATAAAATGCCTTAAAAGGAAAACAAAAAAAAATCTTCCGGATAATTTATAATTTCAGGCCACAAATTAATTGCTTTATTCGATAAATAAATAATTAGAGTTTCAAATAACTTAATATTATTATTGTTTGTTCCTGAATTGATGATGGCATTATTTGATTGCTTCCTATTCCCAGTGGACCATCAAGGGTGACTCCATCCGGGAAACGGAGGCCTGTAGAATAATTTTTTATTGAATTAACGTAGTCCGCTCCATAGCCTTTAACCATATTTTCATTTTTTTGCTAATTTGTGTTGTAGAATGGGAAGAAACAGTGTATAAAAATAGATATGGGGGGGGAATTTGACGCACAAAATAAGCTACCATAAAAAACTTTAACTTTTTTTTTTTTTTTGCTCCAAGCTTAGGTCCTGAAATTTCCCACAGGGGCTAAGTTTTTCTGCTTATTTGTGGGTTTTAGAGTTGATTGTGGTATCATTATGTTTCTGAGATTATTCAGCCATTCAGGAGGCTGCTTCGCATCATGCAAGATCGATGTGCCCCAGGGGAACTAATGGAGTTGATTTTCTTCAACAATGTGCCCTGGGATTTGAACTAATCTTGAAGATGCTGCGCAAAGAGTCTTTTTAAATGTGCATTTTAAATACGTACGTCGTAGGTTGGAGGTTGCAATTATAAGAAAAGATGGGGGCCAAATATCGTAAGGGTATTAATTAAAAATAACGTTGTTAATATGAGATCGATAAAATATGATCGAATATAATTTATTTATTTATTAATTATTTTTTGGATCCATACATTCACACAAACGAGGTAGATAGGTTACATTTATTTTTTATATGTATATAATTAGATTTTTTAATTTTTTTAACGTTAAATTATAAATACATCTGAACACATTATTTATTTAAAATTTAATTTGATGTACTTTATATTCACTACTTTATTAATATATACATATCAACATGTTTCAAATGCACTGCTTTCCTCATCAGGTATGTATAGAATACTAACTATACTATTGTAATCTATATACTCGTTTGATATATACAAGGAGTATAAAAGACATTTTCTTTATTGGAACCTATCATACAAATACGTGATATTTCTCTCCTTTGCCGAGAATATTAAGAAATTACAATACTTTAACAATGAAATAAAAAATTTTATGACACAATTAATCATTTAAAAAAAAGTTTTATCATTAATATCAAGCTGATAATGTGATGATGTCCTTTATTAAGTACCAAAACAGTGTACCATCAGCACAGGTGACAATAAGGAGTTAGTTTATACACCTACTTTATAACATATTTTCGACCTTTCACTTCTTTTTCATTCGTATTATCACTTTTGCAAGATAATTATTAAAATGCACAGGACAATGTTCGAATCAACAATCTGTACAACTGTTTGACCCAGTTAAGGGCATTCGAAATATGATAAGATCACTAAGCGCTCACAGATGGCGATAATTTAAATATTTTAATGTAAAACACTTTTACCACGTAATTCTTTAAAATATTGAGATGAAATGTTTGTTGGCGAGTGTACATATGTAATCTAAAATCTAATAAATTGTCATTGTAGATTTGAAGCTAAAATCATTGAAGCTAAAATCATCCAAGAAACCGCCAATAAACGATTCATCTTAACCCTTTGTGTATTCAAGTAGCGTAAAGGCCACCAAATATCAAAACCAGCAGAGTCTCTTAACCCTTTCTCAACCAGAGTAATTTTAAAAATACATTAACTTTGAGAATTAATTACAGAGTAAGTGCTAAACCTATTTATTTGCGGCTTTTTTTAATGATTTACTGATCTTTCCCTAGCAACACAATTTTTTTTCGTTGGGTTGGATGTGCTGCGTACACACTTTATATCATAAATAAATACCAATGTTAGCTCCCTTTGGAATTCTCTGATTCGACCTCTCTACTACCGTAAAACACAATGTATTTATTGTTATTTCAATTTTTTTTTTTTTTAATTTTTATTTAAAGAATATTGTACGTTCTTACATATTCCAAGCAAATTCTAAACAAAAAGTATATATTATTGATACAAGCCATAAGTGCGGGAAACACCGATTTATGCTAATCCCTAATACGGTACCCGAGGTCCGTCTACCTGAGGGTAATTTACAAACGCCCGGCTTTAAATCCCGGGAATTTCGCAGTCGCCAGAAAAAGGCAGTTACGGGGATTAACGGCGAACTAATTAAAAGCCACCGAGCCACAGTTCGTAGTTCACGAAGGAACCCGAAGAATAGTTCGGATGGGATTAAAAAGGGGAACTTTGGCCGAAGCAAAGTCAGTAGTGGACAGAGACGAGTCAGTAGAGACCGTCCGGCCAGTGGTCGTAGTCGAGACTCCCGTCTCCTACAAAGCAAGCAGGCCACTTGCATCCCCAGCCTGAGACGCTGCGAGAAAACTCGGCAGGAACCGCCGAACCCCAACGCCCACCGTTCGAGTGCAGTCGAGTGCCCTTCGCCTCCTGCCTCCCAGCGCCGTGATCCCATCAAGGCACATATCCACCACCGCAGGAATCACCACCGGACAGCAGTCGAGCGCCTCTGGCATCCTGCTGATCATCCTCTTGAACCGTCTGAAACCGGTCGTCAAGCGAAAGCCGAAACGCGAGTCCGCCCGGCACCAAAACCTCCCCCTACCGGAAGTACCACCTGCTCTCTGCAACACCAACATCGAGACGACTGGTAATCTCCCCACTGGACCGTGTGCAGATTACCCGTAAAAAACAGTTCGTGTAATTAAGTGACACCCACAATACCTACCAGTTAAGAATATATTTTACATTGTGAATTAATAAAATACTTGACACTCAACGAAGTTACCTGTTTCTACTGAACCCCAATGACCCCATCATGTCAATTGGCGCCAACGTGGATTCATTTCGTGTTTGAAAAAACTGCCCTATGGGACAGATTTGAATTCGTACCCACACCCTGAGATCGGGTTCAGTAAATTCAAAAGTGCAGTGTAATTTCAATCTCAAAATTTAAATACCAGTGGTCATAAAAATGCCGCGTAAAAGTGAAAGTGACTCGAGCCGTACCGTTTACAAGAGCCGGAACAAACCCTCGGCCTCAGGTAAACAAAGCAGCCGACATACGGACCATGTCGCCCCCACAAGCCAGCGTTCTAGAGCGAGAAAACATTACACGTCGCCTAAGCGCGTCTCGCCCAGAAGAAAAATAGACCGATATTTCGACGCGTGGTCTCCGCCGAGGACTAAAACCAGCCATCTCTGGCAGAGCTATTTCTCCAACAACAATAACGATGCTAAACCGCATGTCAGGTCTAGTCATAGTTCAAGCCGTCGCTCACCTTCAAAATTGAAGCATATCTCTGACTATAACTACGATTCTAAGTCATATATCAGACCTAGTTATCGTTCACGCCGCCGCTCACCGTCAAGCACAAGCCAACGCTCCAGCAGGGATGAGGATAAATGGAGGTCGCCAGCACGCGAGGATTATACGGCGGGAGAGAAGGAATATTACGGATCGCCTTCAAGAGAGCGATCATATTATCGTGAGTACAATGAACCACGATATGGACGCGAGGATTATTCGTCAAGAAAGAAAGAATATTATGGATCTCCTTCAATAGAGCGTTCACATTATCGCGAGTATGAGGATGGAGATTATCGAGAACCATCTGAGAGGGACGATCATCGCTCGCGCTATTACGATGAACCACGATATGGACGCGAGGATTATTCATCAAGAGAGAAGGAGCATTATAGATCTCCTTCAAGAGAGAGATCATATTATCGCGAGTATGAGGATGGAGATTATCGAGAACCATCTGACAGGGACGATCGTCGCTCGCGCTATTACGATGAACAACGATATGGACGCGAGACTTATTCATCAAGAGAGAAGGAGCATTATAGATCTCCTTCAAGAGAGAGATCGTATTATCGCGAGTGTGATGATGGAGATAATCGAGACGATCATCGCTCGTGCTATTGCGAGGAACCCCGATACGAAGAAGCGAACTCACCATCACGCCTGAACGATTATAATTACAGGCCGTTTCAAGGTTCGGCTGAAAACCTTGTGGCGCCCTCATCAAGCGAAGATATCAGACCACCACTAACAGCGGAATTCGCGAGACAAGATATTGACGATTGGAAAATATTTTCAAATAAGTGCGTGATATATTTCGAAACATGGAAAGTTCCAGAAGGCGAGAAGTGTGACATAGCGATAAGTCAATTTCGTGGCGTGAATTTAGCATTTTCTATAGCGTGGGGTCAAATAATCGAAAGCAAAGGACCACTTGATTGGAAAAGGTTCCGGGAGATAGTTAATTGGTGGTGCAATTTTTCGTTAGAAAAATTTCTGCATACCGCAGAGGCAACACCACAAATCATCGAAGAAGAAGAAACTGCCTCACCGCCTTGTCAACTGGAGATAAACACGGCGGCGGAGACAACCAATAACGAGGACTCTGCCATATTTCCTAATGTTGGCGCTTCACCGGAGTTAGATTCACCTATCCAAAGTGAATTATCAGAAATAGAGCCTCAATCAACTTCGCCTGTAGCGACGCCGGCCCATGACGTCATTGAAAACAAATACGCAGAAGATGCGTCCCCTATGGAAGTGAGACCTACCGAGGTATACCAAATAGTACACTCGGCAGAAGTGAAAATGGCTGATGTACCGCAAACAATAATACCTAGCAGCATCATAATGGAAACAAGCGACAAACAGCAGATAGAGATATTGCCGATCGAAACCTGTAAATCAGAGAAAATGGAAATCCGACAGTACGCAACACAAAGGTTCTTTCTCTGCCACCCAAATTGCAGCGAGGAACTCTATAAAGACATCAAGAAGCCGGGGTGGAAATTAAAAGCAGCGCTGTTTCACCGCAAGAAACCGGGGTGGATTGATACAAGCCATAAGTGCGGGAAACACCGATTTATGCTAATCCCTAATACGGTACCCGAGGTCCGTCTACCTGAGGGTAATTTACAAACACCCGGCTTTAAATCCCGGGAATTTCGCAGTCGCCAGAAAAAGGCAGTTAAAGGGATTAACAGCGAACTAATTAAAAGCAACCGAGCCACAGTTCGTAGTTCGCGAAGGAACCCGAAGAATAGTTCGGATGGGATTAAAAAGGGGGACTTTGGCCGAAGCAAGGTCAGTAGTGGACAGAGACGAGTCAGCAGAGACCGTCCGGCCAGTGGTCGTAGTCGAGACTCCCGTCTCCTACAAAGCAAGCAGGCCACTTGCACCCCCAGCCTGAGACGCTGCGAGAAAACTCGGCAGGAACCGCGGAACCCCAACGCCCACCGTTCGAGTGCAGTCGAGTGCCCTTCGCCTCCTGCCCTCCAGCGCCGTGATCCCATCAAGGCACATATCCACCACCGCAGGAATCACCACCGGACAGCAGTCGAGCGCCTTTGGCATCCTGCTGATCATCCTCTTGAACCGTCTGAAACCGGTCGTCAAGCGAAAGCCGAAACGCGAGTCCGCCCGGCACCAAAACCTCCCCCTACCGGAAGTACCACCTGCTCTCTGCAACACCAACATCGAGACGACTGGTAATCTCCCCACTGGACCGTGTGCAGATTACCCGTAAAAAAAACAGTTCGTGTAATTAAGTGACACCCACAATACCTACCAGTTAAGAATATATTTTACATTGTGAATTAATAAAATACTTGACACTCAACGAAGTTACCTGTTTCTACTGAACCCCAATGACCCCATCATGTCAACCTCATAGAAATCAGAATTATTTTCTAATTAAATCGGTTTTACCGATAATAAATCATTATTTTTGAAAACCCGTCCAAATTAGAATGGGGTGGGAGTGAATAAAAGCATATAAATAAGTCGTCACATCGTTTTTTGCACAAATTCGTCTCGCGAAAATTTACCTAAATTGCCTAATTTAATCAGTATGGAATTTGAAGATTCATCGAACGATGAGAAATTTCGATGATATTAACTAATAAAGGATGATTATCAATCTGAAGCAGTATAAAGTGGGAGTTTTAAAGGTTCAATTTGAGAATTATTATGCTTGTTTAGTTGGTAATAATTTCATGAATAAAGCTCGTATTTACAATTAGGAATTAGTTCCTCACATATGGAACCGTGTGGGTTTGGGTAGAGGACTTTATCAAAAATCAACTCCTTTATAACACCTGCCTAAAGGTATTTATTATCGTAGGTTACTTGTAAAACCCTTGAGATATTTTTTTTCAATTGTTATTACGAGTACAGGATAATAATTAATGACAGTACATAAGTTTTTAATGTTACTGATAATATTGATATTACCCTGCGTACAGACGAGTATCTCTATGAAGAAAGTTATAAGTCGATAGTCAACACATCATATGGCGACCCTACCGTAACTACACTACCGGCAACTGCTCTAACGCAGTCGTTGTGGGAATTTCTTATATCTGTTCTCGCCGCTTGTGTTTTTTATATTCATGTTTTGAGCATGCGATCAGTGGAGGCATAAAATTCATTTTAGAAAATTTAGTTTTAATACCGTAGTCGATTTAGTTATTTTTCTAACAATATTCATTCAAGCGTAATTTTTTTTTTTACTTAATCTTCTTCATTATCAGCATTTAAGTATGCAAGTAAAACGAGTTAACATATAGTTATTCCCGATAAGGTTGAAAAAAAATATCGTTCGCTTCTTTGCGCTGTTTTGTTTACCATAGCTTCAAACATTAAAAAATATACATTTTCTTAAATATATTTTATCCAGAATGGTAAAGTTTACTGGTAAGTTCCTTTAAGAGCTTGTAAAATAATGTCTAAATGAAAAAATCGACGAAAAGTTCATTTTTTTATAAGTGCAAAATTTTATGGGTGTTTTTTTAAATATTAAAAAAAAAAAAAACATTTTCTTACGCCCTACGCATTATTTATGTTAGCGCGCTCCCTCTCTCTTCCGTATTAATATATCTCATTTTCAAACAATGTTCAGTTGTCACTCGGACAGTATTTAAAGTCTTAACGAAATTCTGAAGAAACTGAAACCCTAAATGTTAGTAAAATTTGAAGACCAGTGTATGTGTTTGGAAATTTACCTTGTTAACTTTTAGGAATAATAAAGTTAAAATTATCTTTTTTTTTTTTAAATTATCTAACCTAATATGATTGCTACCGCAGTGGCGTGCACTGCTCTACGGCCAAAGGTAGGCTGTGCATAGTTTTTATAATTAAGGTATGAGTTGTAGATAGAATATTTCAAAATGCCATTTTATTATCATATTCAATTCGTTTTTCTCAGGGGAGGCACAGCTTTTCAACCTTTATATACCGCACGCCACTGCTTCCAGGTCATTTGAAAAAACTACTCACTGCTAATGCCTTGGTAGCGGAATTTTATTAAATTGACTTCAGACATGTTGATAAATCCATTTGCTCGGGGGTAATAAATATAATTCTGATTTTTCCATAACTGGGGATATCAAATTTCATTTACGAAATAACGTATTGGGTTGAACGGCCTGTGATCAATCATATTGGAGGACTGTGACTGTTAACTTAAGTTTGTTATTATTAGATTGTAACTAATAATATTTCTTGGGATTGATTCATATTTGATTATCTATCATTGTGCCCTCTGTGGTCAAAAAGGTCAAGAGTTTCAATTGCTATTAAATAATATTTTTTAAAACTAGTTGCAATTAGATACCATGTGGATTTATTTTTAAAGTTCAGTGATCATTCTATATGTATGTTCTACTAGGTACTTATATGAAAAAAGCTTTTTCAGAACAAATTTCTATAGGTTTATATTTTCATTAGACAGCCCGAATCACCAATACTCTTAAGTGAATATTCAAATTTTATCAGCTCTGTTTTTATTACGTAATAATTAAATAAGTTAGAATCATTGCCGATACTTGAAGCATACAAAATAAATAAGAATCAATAAATAATTGCTCTTGGCTACTTTTTTTTCTCCGGCTAATTAACCGATGATCAATGACCTAGATCCAAGTTTTCCCAATCCGAACGGAAGCTTAAAGTTGGTCCTCAGATAGTAGATAGCCCATAGGGGACTTGTCCTTATTTTCGCATCCTTTGGCCTTGAAATCTATCCAGGAATTACACTCGACTCCGATGAAACCGGTAGGCCTGTTTACAGACTCTGCCCACAGCTGCCAGGCCCTGTGGTGGCTGCAGACGGTGTCCTCGCAGCCAGGCTGACGACGACTACCGTCATTAGGGTGGAAATCAACATGCCCAATAGTCTTGTTGATGCCATAAAAGCGTAGGTTCGTCAAACTTAAAAGATACTGACGATATTAGGTATGTATAAGGAAAAGGCATGCCGCTGTGAACGTTATTATTACCTCTCCCTCTTTCTTAGTGCGGGTTGTTTCGAGAAACTTAAAAATAGAATCTTCAAAATATAACTGTTATATACGAGTTCTATTCGAGTTCTGTTGTTATTTAATTATGGGCCAGTTGTTTGACAGTGCTTGACTACTAACAGTACTTGCATAAATCTTTTACAGAACATACTCGGATAATTTAATAGAACTCGTATGTTCTGTGAAAGATTTATGCAAGTACTGTTAGTAGTCAAGCACTGTCAAACAACTGGCCCATAATTAAATAATAACAGAACTTGAATAGAACTTTCACAGAACGTGAATATTAACTTTCAAAACGTTTATATTTTCAAAGCCCTGTCAAGTCCTATAAAACTTTCTGTTTGGGTTACATAATCACTCCCGACATCCATGCTATATATATACCATAGATTTAGTATTCATTGTACCAGTATGAGGATGCCCGTGATAGAGTGAAACCGGTCCGGTCGAAAATAAATAAGTGGAAAAAAGTTACAAAGGATTTTTAATAAATATAAAAAAATTAAATTCATTTTTAAAAAATATACGTAGTCAACAAGACGAACTGATTAAAAACATCATGTGTTTTGCAATTAGCTCAAAATCAGCGAAATTATTAGCTGACAAATTAAATTAGATGTAATAATATTAAAGTAAATTTTTAAAACTGTGATTTATCTTTCGAGATAGTGTATAAAAGCTAGTTTAAAAACCGCAATAATTCAATGTATCGAGATCAGTGGAATCTTTAGTGTGTTCCTATTTTCTACCACAGATTGAATTTACTCTATGGTCCAACCAATTTTCAAAATGAAATTTTTGGTATTCTTTTTGATATTTTTCTTCGTTGGCCTGCAGGTGGTACAGGCCAACGATTATTTTAATATGCCGGAAGAAAATCCGGGGGAGGACATTGATAAAGCGTGTAAGTAAAACATACATTAGATTATTTAAAAATTATGTTTTGGAGCTTAATATCAAACTTATTTAATGAAATTTAACTGGAAATGTTTCGTTTCTTAAAAACTCTTTCGAAATTGATATCTGGACGTTGTCCTTTGTTTGTGCAATTTTAACTTTATAATTAGAAAATATAAATAGTAAAAATATTTATTAATTGATAAACTAAAGTTCTTAAAAACTTAAGACAAGATTTTTGTGCATAGCGCAAAAAGTAACAATTTTTTTTTTTTATAAACAATAATTATGAGCCTGAAACACTCATCCAAATTGAAAAAAACCTTTCCGAGCAAAGATAAATGTCGCCGACAGGACTCGAACCTACACCCTTCTGATGTCCGGTCAGATGCTCTACCGTTGAGCTACGTCGGCTTATCGCAAACCCGCCAAGTTAATCAATATATACTAGTGTTTCATTCAATAATTACTGTTTTTATTATATTTTCACCTGTAAACAACCTTCGAGTTCTGTCGGCGACATTTATCTTTGCTCGGAAAGGTTTTTTTCAATTTGGATGAGTGTTTCAGGCCAATAATTATTGTTTATAAAAAAAAAGTAAAAATATTGTTTAGGAGTCTTGTTAAAACCTCTCGATGAGCTCTGGCACAATGAAATTTCCACATCTAGTCCACATGAAATTAATCATTTCGATTCAAGTGTGGTAAACTCTAGATGATGTCGGTTGTTATAATATTATATAAAAACTGCTAGAAATATATAAATAAATACATGGTCCTGCCACCGACAGCCTCGTTGTAACACCTCTCTCAGATACATGCATCGTATATGAGACAAGGGCGGATTGTTTGGGAGAATTTCATCGTTTCGTCAAAATTTCAAAGTTTATATTAAAGTCTGTGATAGTTCTATTCAAGTTCTGTTATTATGTCATTATGGGCCAGTTGTTTGAAAGTACTTTAGTAATACCAGAACTTGAAAAGAACTTTCAAAGAACTTAAATATTATATTTTATATTTTGAAAAACCTTTAAAGTCTATCGAAACAACCCGCCCTAAGAAAAAGGGTGAGTTAACAATGTCGCTATCAGCGGCATGCCTTTTCCTTGTACATACCTAATATGTTCAGTGTTGGTTTGATTTTTATGATTTTGACGAACCTAACGATGACTTATCAAGGACACTAACGAAACAATTCAAATTCTTTCAGGCAAGATCGTTGCCAGCGAAATTGGTAACATCACATTCCCCATCAAATTGTATCGCCTTCGCATCGTGGAGTACACCACTCTGAGCACACGCAACCACAGCTTATTCCCCTCCGCAGCCGCTTCTTTGTTACGTTCCAAGACCTTCAACCCCGAGAAGAAGACCGTCATCTTCATCCATGGCTACAGAGACTACCCCGAATCCAGTGAGGCCATCGCCCTAGCTTACAAACTGCGCAGAAACTATAATATCTTAGCCCTTGATTCTTCTAAACTGATGGAAATAGCGTATCTGAGATCTGCTGCCTGGGTTAAATATATCGGAAAGGCTCTCGGAGTTGTACTCCAAGATTTGGTACGTGGGGGAGTCCCTGTTGAAAACATCCACCTGGTCGGACACGGCTTGGGAGCTCATATCGGAGGTTTCGCTGGAAAGTCTTTCCAGTCCCTCGAACCTGGAAACATCCTGCCAAGGATCACTGGAATAGAACCTGCCGGACTTTGCTTCTTCAAGTCTGAACCCGACGAGAGGCTTGACAGCGGTGATGCTGCTTTCGTTGATATCATCCACACAACCAAGGGATTTTATGGCATCAACAAGACTATTGGGCATGTTGATTTCTACCCTAATGACGCCGGTCGTCATCAGCCTGGCTGTGAGAATACCGAATGTAGCCACGATAGGGCTTGGCAGCTGTGGGCAGAGTCTGTATACAGGCCTAACGGTTTCATCGCAGTCAAGTGCGATTCCTGGGTAGATTTCAAGGCCAATGGATGCAAGAATAACGACAAGTCCCCGATGGGCTATGCTACCAGCTCCACCGTCCGAGGAACCTACTACCTGAGGACCAACTTTATGATTCCGTACGGATTAGGAAAACTAGGATCCAGGCCATCGATCATCGGTTAATTAGCCGGAGAAAAAAAGTAGCCGAAAGCAATTATTTATTGATTCTTATTTATTTTGTATGCTTCAAGTATCGGCAGTGATTGTAACTTATTTATTTATTACGTAATAAAAACAAAACTAATACATTTTTGTGTATTTATATAAGAGTATTATTTTGATCTAGCACAGGGGTCGGCAACCTTTTGAGTCGGAAGAGTCCAAAATTACAATTTACAAAATTTAAAAGTTTTTAAAGAGCCACATTTTTTTTCTTGCCAACAATAAATAGCCTTGCGTGTGGCACTAAAGAGCCGCAGCTTCACATCCAAAGAGCCGCATGTGGCTCGCGAGCTGCAGGTTGCCGACCCCTGATCTAGCATCTATTGATAGCACAGCCGGTGATTCGGGCTGTCTAATGAAAAGATAAACCGATAGAACTTTGTTGTGAAAGGACATGCAAATAGAGTGACCATTGAACTTTAAAAATAGTTCCACGTGGTATCTAATTGCAACTAGTTTTTTTTATATTATTTAAAACTCTACCCTTTTGACCACAGAGGGGACCGTAATAGCTAATAGATATTAATATGAATCAATTCCAAGAAATATTATTATTTACCATCTAACAATAACAAACTTAAGTTAACAGTCACACTCCTTCAATATGATTTATCACAGGCCGTTCAACCCAATACGTTATTTCGTAAATGAAATTTGATGTCCCCAGTTACGGAAAAACCTAAATTATAATTCTTCCCCCGAGCAAATGGATTTATCAACATGTCTGAAGTCAATTTAATAATATTCCGCCACCAAGACATTAGCAGGGAATAGTTTTTTCAAGTGTCCTGTCGGCAGTTGCATAAAGGCTTAAAAGCTGTGCCTACCCTGAGAAAAACTAATTTTTAAATTAAAATAAAATATATTAGGAAAATTTAATATATAAAATGGCAATTTTTAAATATTCGATGGACAACTCATACCGGAACTAAAAAAACTACGCACAGCCTACATTTGGTCATAGAGCAATGCACGCCACTACCTGGTGGGAGTTATCACATTAGATTAGCTAGTTTTAATTTTATTATTCGTAAAAGTTCACAAGGTATATTTCCAAACACATACACTGGTCTTCGAAGTTTATTAACACTTTCGGTTTTTAGTTTCTTCGGGAGAGCGTAGTTTTTTTCATCAATGAATAATTGGATCCTTTTGTTCCGCTGTCTGTTTGATTCCGTTCGAACGGCGGGCGTTTGGGTTCGGCGATTCCTGGCGAGTTGGTAGACATTTCTTCCCGCGGCGTCTCTAGCTGGGGAGACAAGCGGCCTACTTGCGTCGTAGAACCAACCGAATTCAACCGAAGTCTGCCTTTTTTATAATATTCAAACATTCGGGCTCCTTCGGCAACTGCGACTGCGATTCGGTGGCTTGTGATTGGTTCGGCGTTGGGGTACTAGCTAATCCCGTTGCCTAGTCGCTTATTCTTCCGTCGACAAAATTCCCGGATTTTTAAGCCGGTCGTTTGTAAATTAGCCACAGGTAGACCTGAGGTAACGTTTTGGGGATTAGGATCGATCGGTGTTTCCCACACAAGTGACTCGAATCAACATATATAATGCAGTATGTTATCCAAGCCACTTGGGCAATTTAAACATATGTTTTTATTCAAATAATAGGTATCTATAAAAATAGTTTCAAGAATAATAAATATTAATTTTTATTTGAAAATGAATGTACTTCTGTACCTATACGAATATTGTTGTTACGTTAACGTAGTAGAGGGCGGAGCTTAACTATTAGGTATGTATGTAAAAAATATGCCTCATTTTCTACTATGAGTAATATTACCATTCCATGAATTCTTTCTTCCATTGTTGAAAGACTTTTTTTTCCTAAAAATATGATATCTTAATTTTTTTCAAAGTTTTTCAGTAACCCTGTAGCTGTACCATAATTCCGATTTTTTGCAATTTGCGGCTCAAATCTTGGAATTAATCTTAAAATTCGTAAAATTTCGTGGTTTATTGTGTTCAAATTTATTTTGTAGAACTCGGTTTTTATTTAAAGTTTTCAAATTTGTATAATAAATATGTATTTAAAAAAACGGTATATTTATTTTTTTAAATTGCTATATACTGACGCGTGACAGCTATTTCACCTTCCGAAGTCATTATCAATCTGTTGTATTGAAATACTAAACCTACCACCTAAGGTACCTACTCCACACAAGAAATGACTACAAAATGTGTTTCCATAACTGGGGATATAAACATTTCATTCACACTTCTATCAGTTTATCTAGTTATTCCAACTAATAAAAATTATTTTCTTTTGAATGATATCTACTATCAACAAAATGATGGTCTTCCCATGGGATCACCGTAAAATCCTCTTCTAGCAGAAATATTTATGGATTATATTGAAAACTTAATTCTTAAATCTCCCTTAGCTAAATTCATACTATACTCTATCAGATATGTAGACGATATCCTCATATTGACGGCCTCCATGGTCGAGGGGTAAGGCTCTCGACTACGAAATCGAAGGTCGCGGGTTCAAATCGCGGCGTGCGCAAATAAATTTTATTTAATTAATTTGTGTTGTTTCACAATTAATTCATTTAAAAATAATATATAGTATATTTGCACACGTTCCAGAGTCGAAGATACTCTCAGTATCGCCCTGGTGAAAGACCACCATTCAGAATTGAAGCGTTGCTTGAAATGGCTTTTAGCCGTGTTTGGTGACCAGATCTGAATAGCCAGGTATTCCCAGCCTTCCTCTTCCCCTTCTCCTTCCCCTCCCCAATACCTTCAGCCTCACAACATTCCCCAATTGGTAATGTCATAGTCTCACTGGCTCCAGACGGTTGGGAGCAGTTGGGACTCTTGTGAGGTATTCATATAAAAAAATAAAATAAAAATATGTTGGAAAGGCACCAACCGATAGTTAGATATCTTCACGAACTGGGCCAACACTGTTAATAATAAAATCTGCTTCACGGTTGAACATGAGATTGAAGATAAAATATTTTTTTTAAATTGGTAGAAGTAATAATAGACATACCTTCGAAATATTTAGAAAACCAACTTTTACAGATACAACAATAAAAGCAAACTCAACTCGTCATTGGTCTCATAAATTATCAGCTTACCATTCAATGGTACACAGACGCATTACTGTCTCTCTAGACAAAATAGCGTATGAAAAAGAAAAGGAAACAATAAAAACAATCGCGGTTAATAACAGTTACGAGGCAAATAACATTTAAAAAATTATAAAAAGCAAGAAATATAAAAATAAAATCAATTTAATATATCCGGTACATAATAAAAAAATATATAAAAATTTGCATGTCTGGAATTTCTCGGTCCAATATCTGTAAATATTGCAAATCAAAATTAAAAATGTGGTTTAAACATAGCTTTTAGAACCAATAATAACACAGGAACAAGCCTAAAAAATCAAAATTAAAAATCCTAAACTTAATAATAGTGGCAAATACGAATTAAAATGTTACCACGCCGACTGCAACGCTACCTATATCGGGCAGACGGGAAGGGCTTTCTCAACTAGATTCAAAGAACACATATACGATGTTATAAAAATAAAAGCACTTCTTCAAAATTCGCAGAACATCTCTTACTGAATAATCACATCCTGCTTGACAACTAGCCTAAACCTTTCCACATAGAAAAAAGGGGTCTTAGATTAAATTTGCTTGAACAATTAGAAATTAATAAACGAACGAATGATCCTAATATAACATTAAATAATAAAGTAAGGAAAATTATATATTCACCGCTTCTCAGTATGTTCACATTATCAGAACAATATAACACATTTAAATAAATCAATTAAGAAACCATTATCATTTAAATATGGAGAAACATGTGTAAAAACATCACAGAATAGAGAATTTTAATTATTTTCTAACTAAATCGGTTTTACCGATAATAAATCATTATATTTAAAAACCCGTCCAAATTTGAATGGGGTGGGAGTAAATAAAATCAAATAAATAAGTCAACACAATGTGGATTAACGCCAGTTTGAACGCCGAAACAGCTGTCACAATATTAAAAACTAAAAATACTTGAAGAACTTAATAATAACATTATTTAATTTGATTTATAATAAATTTAAAAAAATAAATAAACGAAGTTCTACGAATTAAACACAAAACCAATTAATAAAAGATTCTGCATTGGAATTCAGGCGAAGACGAATAGTAACTCCTAGAAAAATATACGTAAAGTCAACAAGACGAACTGATTAAAAATATGTAGTCGTGTGTTTTGCAATTTGCTCAAAATCAGCAAAATTATTTGCTGACAAATTGAATTAGAAGTAATAATATTATTATCAATTATCAATTATTAATCAACTATAATCTAATAATTCTAGTTAGTATAAAAGCTGTGTTAAAAACCACAAAAATTCAGTGTATCGAGATCAAATAGAATCTCGAGTGTGTTCTGCCACAAATCGAATTCTTTACTCTGTGGTTCCAATCAATTTTCAAAATGAAATTATTGGTGTTCTTTTTGGTGTTTTCCTTCGTTGGCCTCCAGGTGGTGCAGGCCAACGATTATTTGAAGAACATGACCGAAGAAAATCTCGGGGAGGATATTCATAAAGCGTGTAAGTAAAACATTACATTTGATTGTTTAAAAAATATGTTTTGGAGTTTAATATGAAACTCATTTAATGAAATTTAACTAGAAAAGTTTGGTTTCTTCAAATGAACTCGCTCGAAATTGATATCTCGACTTTGTCCTTTGTTTGTGCAATTTTTACATTATAATTAAAAAAATAAATAAATAAGTAAAAACACTATTTATGAGTATTGTTAAAAGCTCTCGATGAACTCTGGCACTATGAAATTTCCGCATCTAGTCCATATGAAATTAATAAAATAAATAAATCATTTCGATTCAAGTGTGCTAAACTCTAGGTGATGTCGGCTGGTATAATATTGTACAAAAACTGTTAGAATAATATAAATAAATGCATGGTCCTGCCACCGATAGCCTCGTTGTAACCCCCCTCTCAGATACATGCATCGTCTGGGATTGTTTGGGGGAATTTCAACATTTCGTCAATATTCAAAGTTAATATTAAAAGTTCTGTGAAAGATCTATTCAAGTTCTGTTATTATTTCATTATGGGCTAGATATGTTGACTAGTTGACAGTGCTTGACTAAGTTTCTCGAAACAACCTGACACTGAGAAAGAAGGAGAGGAAACAATGTCGCTATCAGCGGCATGCCTTTTCCTTGTACATACCTAATATGGTCAGTGTTGGTCTGATTTTTAGCTGTTTAGTTCGACGAACCTATCAACAATGACTCACCAAGGACACTAATGAAACAATTTAAATTCTTTCAGGCAAGTTAGTTGGAAACATCACCTTCCCCATCAAATTGCATCGCCTTCAAATCGTGGAATACACCATCCTGAGCAGACGCAACCACAGCTTATTCCCCTCCGCAGCCGCCTCTCTGTTACGCTCCAAGAATTTCAACCCCCAGAAGAAGACCGTCATCTTCATCCATGGCTACAGAGACTACCCCATCTCCAGTGATGTCATCGCCCTGGCTTACAAATTCCGCGAAAACTATAACATCCTAGCCCTTGATTCTTCTAAACTCATGGAAACAGCGTATCTGAGATCTGCTGCCTGGGTTAAATATATCGGAGAGGCTCTCGGAGTTGTACTCCACGATTTGGTAAGTGGGGGTGTCCCTGTTGAAAATATCCACCTGGTCGGACACGGCTTGGGAGCTCACATCGGAGGTTTCGCTGGAAAGTCTTTCCAGTCCCTCGAACCTGGAAACATCCTGCCAAGGATCACTGGAATGGATCCTGCCGGACTTTGCTTCTCCGAGTCTGAACCCGACGAGAGGCTTGACAGCGGTGATGCTGCTTTCGTTGATATCATTCACACAACCAAGGGATTTTACGGCATCAACAAGACTATCGGACATGTTGATTTCTACCCTAATGACGTCAGTCGTCTTCAGCCTGGCTGTGAGGACGTCGTCTGCAGCCACGACAGGGCCTGGCTGCTGTGGGCAGAGTCTGTAAACCGGCCTAACGGTTTAATCGCAGTCAAGTGCGATTCCTGGAAAGATTTCAAGGCCAAAGGATGCATTAATAACGACATGTCCCAGATGGGCGATGCTACCAGCTCTACCGTCCGAGGAACCTACTATCTGAGGACCAGCTTACTACTTCCGTACGGATTGGGAAAAGCGGGAACCAGGCCATGGGTCATCGGTTAATTAGCTGATGAAAAAAAAGTAGCCGAGAGCAATTATTTATTGTTTATTATTTATTTTCTCTGCTTCAAGTTTCGGCAGTGATTGTAATTTATTTATTTTTTACGTAATAAAAACAAAGCTAATCAATTTTTATGTTTTTATTTAAGAGTATCATTTTGATCTAGCACCTATCGATAGCACAGCCGGTGATTCGGGCTGTCCAATAAAAAGATAAGACGATAGAACTTTGTTGTGAAAGAACATGCATATAGAGTGACCATTGAATTTTAAAAATAGTTTTTATCAATATTATTTTATAGTACAGGGTGGCGTAAAACTACCGTTATGGTTTGAATGTTTAATAACTTTTTAAAAAAAAAAAAATTTTATTTTTTTATTTCAGAATTTTGTGAAGAAAACTTGGGGAATTTGAATTGGAACACTACACAATAGAATAGCGATCAACAATTGTTGATTTTTATTTTGAAAATCAACGGTCAATTGTTTTGACGCAGCGTGCTTATCGTCTTTTTTTAATGTGCGTGCTGGACCTTCAGCACCAACAATAAACCGCCTGGTTGCAAATTTTCGACAACATGGTACAGTAAGACACCTTCCATGTACAGGAAGACCACGTACGGTCCACACGGAAGAAAATATCGAACGTGTTGTGGATAGTGTGCAGGACAGTCCAGAAACATCAACAAGAAGACGTTCGGCACAACTGGGGCTATCGCGGAGGTCCGTTCAGAGGATTGTTGCCACATTGCCATGTTCCCGTATAAGGTTCAGCTTGTGCAAGAATTGAAGCCGATAGACTACCAACAACGGCTTGATTATGCCATTTCATTCCAAACCATAACGGTAGTTTTGCGCCACCCTGTATTTGAAACTCTTGACCCTTTTGACCACAGAGGGCGCCATAATGGCTAATAGATATTAATATGAATCAATTCCAAGAAATATTATTAGTTACCATCTAATAATAACAATCTTAAGTTAACAGTCACAGTCCTTCAATATGATTGATCACAGGCCGTTCAACCCAATACGTTATTTCGTAAATTTGATGTCCCCAGTTACGGAAAAATCTGAATTATAATTGTTACCCCTGAACAAATGGATTTATCAATATGTTTGAAGTCAATTTAATAATATTCCGCCACCAAGACATTAGCAGTGAATAGTTTTTTCAAGTGCCCTGGCAGCAGTTGCGTGCAGTCCATAAAGGCTGAAAATCTGTGGCTACCCTGAGAAAAACTAATTTTAAAATTAAAATAAAATATATTAGGAAAATGTAATATATAAAATGGTCATTTTGAAATATTCAATGTTCAAATCATACCTGAACTACAAAAACTACGCACAGTCTACCATTGGTCATAGAGCAATGCACGCCACTGCCTGGCGGCAGTTATCACATTAGATTAGATCGTAAAAGTTCACATGGTATATTTCCAAACACATACACTGGTCTTCGAAGTTTATTAACACTTCCGGTTTTAGTTGCTCCAGGAGAGTGTAGTTTCTCGAAACTGATTTCGTTAAGACTCGAAAAACTCTCCGAGTGGCAACTGCTCATTGTTTGAAAGGGAGATATGTTAATACGGATGAGAGAGGGAGCGAGCTAATATAAATAATGCGTAGGGCGTAAGCGATTGTTTTATAAATATTTAATAAAACACTACATTAAATTGAGCAAAAATCTCTAGACAACTATTTGTTACCCACAAAGCTTCAGAAGTAATTTATATGATTTTTTAAAAATTAAAATTAAATGCGGTGAAAGAAAGACTTTAAAAAAAATTTAAATGGAAGTTCTAATTGATGGGGTCACATTTAGGCTACCCTACATAACCAGACAACATGAAATCAGATTTTTAACCCTGCCTAATATATACGAGTATAGACGTATTTTAAAAATACTGGATGTTTTTAAATAGTTACTAGTGAGCGACCTCTCGACCGTTCTAATAATAACACTGACATGATGGGGTTCAGTAGAAAAGAGGTAACTTAGTTGAGTGTAGAGTTTTTAATTATTCACAATAATCACATTTTTAACTAGTAGATATTGTTGGTTTTCCTAAATTACACTAAAACTATTTTTACGAGTAATCTGCACATGGTCCAGCGGGAAGATTACCAATAGTCTCAATGTCGGTGTTGAAAGCCTTTGAAAATAGATGGGGCTTCGAGTAGGGGGAGGCTTTGGTGTGAGGCGAACACGCGGCTCGGCTTCCGCTTGACGCCCGCTTCCAGACGATTCAAGAAGAGGGTAAGCGAGAAGCTAGAGACCCTCGACTGCTGTCTAGTAGTGATTCTTACGACAGTAGGTATGCAGTGTATTCACCTTAATTGGGCTGCGGCGTTTCTGAGGAGGAGGCAAAGGGCACTCGGTTCCGCTCGAACGGCGGGCGTTTGGGTTCGGCGGTTCCTGCCGAGTTGGCGGGTATTTCTTCCCGCGGCGTCTCTATCTGGGGAGACAAGCAGCCTGCTTGCGTCATAGGAGGCGAAAGCCTCCACCGCCTTTGATTCAACCAAAGTCTGCCTTTTTTATAATATCCGAACGGAACGTAGGGCTCCTTCGGGAACTTAAGACTGCGACTCGGTGGCTTGTGATTGGTTCGGCGTTGGGATACGAGCTAATCCCGTTGCCTAGTCGCTTCTTCTACCGATGACAGAATTCCAGAGTTTTTAAGCCGGTCGTTTGTAAATTAGCCGTAGGTAGACAGACCTGAGGTACCTTTTTGATCGGTCTTTTCCCGCCCAAGTGACTCGTATCAACATGTATAATGCAGTATGTTATCCAAGCCACTTTGCTATTTTAAACATACGGTTTTGTTCAAATACTAGGTAATTATTATTACGCAAGACAGCTGTTTCGCCTACCGAAGGCATTATCAATTTGTTATATTAAAATACTTAACCTACCACCTAGGATACCTACTCCACACAAGAATTTTCGAAATGACCACAAAATATGTTTCCATGACTGGGGATATAAAAATTTCATTCACACTTCTTTCAGTTTTTCTTTTCGTTAGATAGCCCGATCCACCAGCTGTCCTATCGAACATTTCAAAATAATACTGATAAGTAAGTGAACCCAAAAATTTCATTTGACTTGATTTTATTAATAAATAAATAAGTTTCATTCAACGCGAATACTCAATTCATACAAAATAAATAAACGATAACTATCTCCTGCTTTTTGTTTCTTCGACAATTTAACCGATGATCGGTGGCCTGGATCCCTGTTGTCCCAAACCGAACAGAGGCATGAAGTTGGTCCTCAGATAAAAAGTTCCCCGGACCTCGGAGCTGGTAGCATAGCCCATAGGGGACTTCTCGTTTTTCTTGCATTTCTTGGCATGGAATTGTTTCGCGGACTCGCATTTGACTGCGATGAAACCATTAGGCCTGTTTACAGACTCCGCCCACAGCTGCCAAACCCTGTTATGGCTGCAGACGGATTCCACACAACCAGGTTGACGATGACCGCCATCATTAGGGTAGAAATCAACGTGCCCAATAGTCTTGTCAATGCCATAAACTCCCATATTTGTGTGGATGATATCAACGAAAGCAGCATCACCGCTGTCAAGCCTCTCATCGGGTTCAGACTTGAAGAAGCAAGGTCCAGCAGGATCCATGCCAGTGACCCTTGGAAGGACGTTTCCAGGTTCGATGATCTTGAAAGACTTTCCAGCGAAACCTCCGATGTGAGCTCCCAAGCTATGTCCGACCAGGTGGATGTTTTCAACAGGGACTCCCTTATGTACCAAATCGTGTAGTACAACTCCAAGAGCTTCTCCGATATATTTGACCAAGGCAGCAGATCTCAGATACATCACTTGGATCAGTTTAGAAGCATCAAGGGCTAGGATGTTATAGTTTCCGCGCAGTTTGTAAGCCACGGCGAAGGTATGGCCGGAAACGAGATAAGGGTTGTCGGTGAAGCCATGGATGAACATGACTGTCTTCCTTTTGGGGTTGAAGTGCTTGGAGCCGAGCAGTGAGGCGGCTGCGGATGGATACAAGCTATGGCTCTTCGTGCCCAGGGTGGTGTACTCCACGACGCGCAGGCGATAGATTTTGGCGGGGTTGGTCATGTTGTCAATGTCGCTGGCGACGGAGCGGCCTGAAAGAATTTAAAGTGTCGTTATTATTAGGTTGGTCAAACTTAACAGCTAACATCACAACAATCAGACTGAATCTGTCTGCGTATTCATGGAAAAGGCACGCGGTCAATGTTACCTCTCCCTCTTTCTCAGTCTCACAGACGATGCATATAGTAGAAAGACGGGTTACAACAGGGCTATTAACGGTTGAACCGTACATATATATTTGTATTATAAGAGCAGTTACTATATAATATGATGCTAGCCGACTGCGCCTTGGGGTTTAGCACGCTTGAATAGAATTTTTTTATGAAATTTTTTTAATAAAATTTGCAAATATGTGTCATCATCTCCGTGATTATTTAGTTATTAGTTATTTGGGTTGACCTAAAAATACAATTCAGAAAATCTGTGCAAATTTCATGACTAGAGAGCTTATCGGGAGTTTTAAGTAATACTTATGAATAGCATTTTTTACTTATAAAGTTGATATTGCTCGACATTCAACAAATTCGAAATGAATTCTAACGAGTTCATTTTGGGGAACAAAATATTTCTAGTTTAATTTCTTTGAATAAGTTCGATACTAAACTCCAAAATGTATATTTCTAATAATCAAATGTATTGTTTTTACTTACACATTTTATCAATGCCTTCCCACTGATTTCCGTCCAACATTTTCAAATAATCGGAGGCCTGCACCATCTGCAGGCCAACGAAGGAAAATATCAAAAAGACCACCAAAATTTTCATTTTGAAATTTGGTTGGAATCACAGAGTAAAGAATTCAATCTGTGGTAGGAGTGCACTCGAGATTCTACTGATCTCAATACACTGAATTATTGTGGTTTTCAAACCAGCTTTTATACTAACTAGAAAGATTAGATTACAGTTCATCAATAAATAATTTTATTAGTCAGCAAATAACGGCGCTGATTTTTTGAGCAAGTAGCAAATCGCATGACTATACACGTTTCTTTAACTAGTTTGGGTTAGTCTCTTTATGAATATTTTTCTAGGAGTACTATTCGAATTTGCCCGAATTCGAATACAAAATTTTATGTTGAGGATGTTGTGACATTGACAAAGCAAAGAAATATGCAATAAGGGCTTTGTTTTGAGTTCTTCTTTAGCATTTGTTCACATAGGAACCGAACAAACTTTTTTTTTTTAAATTTATACGAATACCGCATAAGAGTCCCAACTGCTCCCAACCGTTTGGAGCCGGTGAGACTATGGAATTCCCAATTGGGGAATGTTGTGAGGCTGAAGGTATTGGGTAGGGGAAGGAGAAGGGAAGAGAAAGGTGGGGAAATTCCTGGTTATTCAGATCTGGTTACCAAATACGGCTAAAACGGCGATACTGAGAGTATCTTCCACTCTGGAACGTTCGCAAATATACTATATATTATTTTTAAATGAGTTAATTGTGAAACAGCACAAATTAATTAAATAAAAGTTACTTGCATACGCCGGGATTTGAACCCGCGACCTTCGGATTCGTTGTCGAGAGCCTTATACCTCGACCATGGAGGCCGTGTATCGCAGTTGCGACGACACCGAAAGAGATTCAGCTGAAAATTTGCTGTTAAAAAACTAACGTCGGTATTTGATCAAATCTTATTGTTCAAAACAATGAATAATTGTCTGGGCTCGCCAGAGTTCGTCGATTTTATAAAAATACACATAACAACAAGACCAACCCGAGAAACCGATTATTTTCGTTTGCCCGCATGCAGGACCAACTCTAGGATTATTTCTTAAATTTCCCGTACTTGTAACGTCAACATTCTTCACTCTTTCGAAATATCGAACCGTAGTAATCTAGTACTGCGTACGACCACAGATAAACTGTTACACGAGTATAAAATGTATCGGGAGCATCTCCTGTCCCCTCTTCCTCTTCCCCATTTCTTGTTTTGTTTTTTTCTCTTTTTAATTTCATAAATAAAATACTTGTATTACACCAACTTTATCAGAAGAAACTTTGTTGCCTTACGTTTTGTTTAATTTTCTACGTAATATTTGTTTCGAACTATTTCTCCCTAGTTTATACATTATTGTTTTATATATATATAATACATATATATATATTTATGTTTTCAATAATATTATCCTTGATTTTGTGAATACTGTAATATTTATATTTTCTGTTATTTTATATTCCTGGATATTGTTTGGTTTGGTGCAGTTTATTTTTATTTCAAGTGCAATAACTTTTGTGGAGGTTTTTTTTTTTTTTAATATTATCTGTGATAAAAAAGAGGTACTTCTATGTAAAACCTTCTGAGGGTTTAAATTAATAAAAATATATTATTATTATATTTATTATGCGACCCTTTCTTGCTCTCAAAACTAAAAGATTAGCTCTGTAGGAAGACATTTTCAATGAATCAAGAGAGGATGTATGCCGTCAACGACTATTTTCTAGAATTTGGGGGGAGCTTTGTTTAATGCATTGGAAATATAAGAAAATCACTTGACCAAGTGTCTTAAATGAGACAATATTGAATTTTTTATTTCCGAAAAAACATGCTTCCTTATTTTTTTAACAAACTTTCCATACAACCCTTGTAACAGAGCTAAATTTCAATTTTTTTTGTCGATTCATAACATAAATCTTCAATTGAGTCATAGAAATCGTAATACCATAATAGGTTCCTACTCGTACAAGGATTTACGAAATTACTAGGTATAAAATATGTTTCCATGACTATGATATCAAATTTCATGTACGAAATAACGTATTGGTTGAACGGCCTGAGATCAATCATATTGAAGGACTGTGACTGTTAACATAAAATTGTTATTATAAGATGGCAACTAATAACATTTCTTGGAATCGATTCATATTATTTGGAATTGGCTATCATGGTGCCCTCTGTCGTCTAAAAGGTCAAGTGTTTCAATTACTGTAAAATAATATTTAAAAACTAGTTGTTGTGTGAGTACTATGAGTACCTTAAGTAACAGTTTTTTTATAAAATTCAATGGGGCACCCTATATGTATGTTATACAACACCCTAAATGTAGGAAGTTACATTAAATGTGTCAAAAGTACAATTTGATGAATTCGAAGGTTCCAACCTAACTATTTGATAAACTGCAGTGGTTGCGTGACTAATGCATGCAATACACGCCAAACCAACGACATTGAACCGCTGTATTTGAGGGTAGTTGTAGCTATTCCTCAACAAACCTTTGGTAGGAATACAACTGTTTTTCAAATGAATTTTGTTTTTTTTTAAATTTTTTTTTTTTTTTTTTCATATATGCATTCATACAAACAAGGTACAAAGGTAAAAGCTTTTTATATATACAAATAATTTATTTTTTTAATATTATATATATATATATAAATCTGAACACATGTACATAAACCTACGTGTAATGTATATTATGCAAAAAATCCCAATTTTATTAGTGGCAGTATATTAGTATATTTGTATTAAGACATGGATGTTGAAGGTAAGTTAAATAAAAATAATATGTTAAATAAGAAAAAATAAAATAAAAAAGAAAATAAAATGGGGAAAATATATAATTATAGCAGGAAAAGGTTGATTGATATGTTTGGTTTTATTCCAGTTTTTTATAACATTTTTGTATGTGTTTACAGACGATATGTTTGGACACTTACATTCTGTAGTTGGTAAATTATATTTTTTTTGTGCAGTGCTTCTAAAAGTTCTGCAGCGAATGGTTGCAGTCTGTCGCACACCATAATTGATCAATTATAAAACGGATTCTTGTGTTTGTGATTTTGGAATAAAATGTTTTAATTTTTATTTTTCAATTAAAATTTTTTTTTTTCATTACTTTGTTTTAAGAGATTTTATCTAACTTCATTAAGGCGATGCAATGGGAAGTAATGCAAAATCATGGGTTTTCGGTTTGAGAATTTGATGGCCTAGAAACATCATACATAGATGATTTAATTAAATACTGCAAGTAGAACACACTTTGGCCTTTCGTTTGACCGGGCATTTTTTTGGTGTGTCTTTTTATAAGCCTAGAAAAAAATAAAGTATCAAATAAAGAGCAAACTCTCCTACTTACGAACCCCTTTTCCGATATTGTCCTATTGTTCATTGTGGTAAATAAAGTTTTTTAGAATATGCCCGTAAAACATTTTAATAATTATGTCTGAGCTTTGCAGCATAGAATAAAACACGCATTTTGGTGTTTTTTTCGTCAATCGAAACGTGCGGCCGATGTTAAGCGGGAATCTCAACCTTGTCGCCACCTGCATAAGGAGCGCGTGATTTCATTGGGATTTTAGCCGATGGATCGCCTTTAAGGTTTATATACCTCCATGTAACTTCATGTAATTTTTGTAAGCACTGCTGAAAATCAGCTGCACTCTAAGGAGTGCCCTATTTGTCAATTACTAAAACTAAATTATATGTTGAAAATAGAATATGTAAAATAACAAGTTATTGACAAATAAACATTTTCATTATTATTATTATGTTCTAAATACTGGGGTATATGAGAAAAAGGGTTTTTTTCACAACACAACTTCTATCGGTTTATCTATTCATTAAATAGCCCGATCAACTCGCTGTACTATCGAACTAATAATGTAAATGCGCAAACTTAATCTGCTTTGTTTTTATTAATGAATAAATAAGTTACAATGATCACAGTTGATGCATCCAAAATAAATAGGAATTAATAAATAATTACTATCAGCTGGTTTTTATTTCTTCGACAAATTAACCGATAATCGGTGGCCTGGATCCCAGTTCTCCCAAACCGAACAGAGGCACGAAGTTGGTCCTCAGATAGAAGGTTCCCCGGACCTTGGAGCTGATAGAATCGCCCATCGGAGACTTTTCGTTTTTATTGCATTTGTGGGCCTCGAAATCTTTCCCGGACTCGCACTTGACTGCGATGAAACCGTTAGGCCTGTTAACAGACTCTCCCCACAGCTGCCAAACCCTGTTGTGGCTGCAGACGGACTCCACACATCCAGGCTGAGTAGTACCGCCATTATTAGGGTAGAAATCAACATGCCCAATAGTCTTGTTGATGCCATAAAATCCAATGTTTGTGTGGATGATATCAACGAAAGCAGCATCACCGCTATCAATTCTCTGGTTGGGCTCTGATTCGAAGAAGCAAGGTCCAGCAGGATCCATTCCAGTGATTCTTGGCAGGATTTTTCCAGGTTCGATGATCTGGAAAGACTTTCCAGCGAAACCTCCGATATGAGCTCCCAAGCTGTGTCCGACCAGGTGGATGTTTTCAACGGGGACTCCACTATGTACCAAATCGTGTAGTACAACTCCGAGAGCTTCTCCGATATATTTAACTAAGGCAGAAGACCTCAGATACATCGCTTGGATCAGTTTAGAAGCATCAAGGGCTAGGATGTTATAGTTTCCGCGCTGTTTATAAGCCAGGGCGAAGGTTTGGCCGGAGATGAGGTAGGGGTTGTCGGTGAAGCCATGAATGAACATGACTGTCTTCCTTTTGGGGTTGAAGTGCTTGGAGCCGAGCAGAGAGGCGGCTGCGGAGGGGTACAAGCTATGGCTATCTGTGCCTAGGGTGGTGTACTCCACGATGCGCAGGTGATAGAGATCGGCTGGGTTGGTCATGTTGTCAATTTCGCTGGCGACGGAGCGGCCTGAAATAATTAAAATTGTTTAATTTATATCAATTATGTTATATTTATTTTCTCCTCATAAAAAACATAATACATATTTATTAAGTAAAAAAAAAAGCACTTTGTTTTCAACCACTAATTTATTTTTAAATTACCATCTATTTTCAAACGTTCGAGATGTGTTGTAGGCTTAGTAAGCTGATTTTTCTCGTCGAACTGCTTCGGAGCATTGTCGACTGAACCACGGCTTTGAGAGCCAACACCAGTTTGTTAATCGATGGATTGAATGAAGCCATCCATCGCATATGTGATGACTTCTCCAATTTCCTGGGCACATCTGGAAGGATCTGAAGTCTGAAAACAGACAGCAGACCACGGGAAAGCATTAAATTGACCTATAGTGCCACACTTTCTCTTCAGACTCTCGATTTGCGGTCTGAAGTTAATAAGGATTGATTTTTTTATCAGGCAGTGTTCGGAAAATCCTAAAGGCGCTGTGATATCAATCCCATAATCATGTGGCTCGGTAGTTAAAAAATTGACTTCCTGATTGGGGCGGTGAGTCTGGACATCAGAAATCCCATAGGATCCTGGACCAGTTGCTCCATTCCGTGGCAAAGGGCAAAGAATTCCGCCTCTCGGCCAGCCGAGTCCGTTGAACCTGAGAACTTTAACCGCGGTTCATTATGAACATTAAATTTCCCCAAAATAACAAACTCGGCCAAAGGGTAGCGGGGTAAGAGATCATCAATAGTTTCGCTCAAATGTTTAAATAGATCGAATGTGTCTGATTCGCTGAGGTTCGGTGAGCTGTATAAACATGCGTAAAATCTTACCGAACTGGCAAGACTGACGCACACCCACATCAAACCGAATCTGGAGTTTTCCAGACTCAACAGTCGCACGCAGTTGACGTCAGCTCGGCTATACAAACACCTTCTTTTGGTCTTGCCTACGAGGGTGAAGCCCGGGCAGTCCAGATAGGAGACGTCAGGAGGCTGAGCTATCTGTGTTTCGGAAAGGAATAGGAGGTTTGGGCGTTGGGATTGAAGCTGGTGGTAAACGAGTGGGTTGGATGCTGGGGATCAGGGTATCCAGGAGTGACGGACGTATGAATTCATTCCACTCATTGCGGTACAACACGATAGACCGGTAGAGTCCGGCTGGGAAGGGCGCCCAATGCGCCCCAAATGCTACTGCTGGGTCCCCTCCGGTCACAAACCGGCAGAACAGCAGCGGCGGGATTTCTACACTCGCTGATGGGACAGCCCACCCTCTGGGCTGAGGGTAGGCTGATTCTGAGCCTGATGGTCGGGCCCCTGTACTATCAAGGGTCTATCTATAAAGGGTCTCCCTCAACCAATCTCTCCCGATCCGACCCGCCACGCAGTAGGTGTGCCAAAGCACCCGCCGCCAAGACCTGTACAAACCTTGACCCATGAACCCGGGCATCCTGTTAAGTCACCAAACATAGCGAATCACTTGAGGTGACCTAGGCAGAGGTGTAGGTCATCCAATAAATGGTTCCCGGGGCGGGAAGTTGCGATTGCACAAACAAATGACAAAATCCAGATATCATTTTAAAACGAGTTCAATTTAAGAAACAAAGCATTTCTAGTTTAATTTCATTAAATGAGTTTGATATTAAACTCTAAAATATATATTTTTTATAATCAAGTGTATTTTTTACTTACACATTTCTTCAATGCCCTCCATCTGATTTCCGTCCAACATTTCCAAATATTCCGAGGCCTGCACCATCTGCAGGCCAGCGAAGGAAAATATAAAAAAGAGCACCAAAAATTTCATTTTGAAAAGTGATTGGAACTACGAAGTAAAGAATTCAATCTGTGGTAGGAACGCACTCGAGATTCTACTGATATCGATACACTGAATTGTTGCAATTTTCAACATAGCTTTTATACTAACTAGAAAGATTAGATTACAGTTTATAAATAATCAATAATAATATTTGCATATTAAAAGTAATTTATCAGCAAATAATTTCGCTGATTTTGAACATGTTGCAATTTTTTTTTAACCAGTTTGTCTCGTTCGCTTTATACATATTTTTCTTGGAGTTGCTTTTCGGCTGCGCCTTAATTCTAATTCAAAATCTTGAGGGTGTTGTGAAGTTGTCGACGTAAAAAAAATATGCAACAAACACATTTTTTTAGTTCTTCGTGTAGCAATTGTTCGAATAGGAACCAAACAATGCATTGTAATTGCGAAGACATTGAAATAGATTTAGCTGTAAATATCTGGAAAATTGCAAATGAGAAAATAATGTCAGAATTTGATCGAGTCTTAACTGTTTAAAATCACTAATAATGTACTCGACTCGCCAGAGCTCTTCAATTTTATAAAAATCCATATACCATCAAGACTGACCCGACAAACTGATTTTTTTTAATTTGCCCACAAGCAGTGCCAATCCTAGGATAATTTCTGCAATTTCCCGTATTTTACGCAATATAACACAATTTTAGAACATCGACATACTTCATAATTACACCCTTTTGAAATATCGAACCGTAGTATATTGTAAGTAATGTGTTTGGCCACAAATAAAATGTTGCACGAGTATAAAATGTATCATGAGAACATCTCCTGTCCCCTCTTCCTCTTCCTTCTTGTTTTTTTTTGTTCTCTTGTCAACTTCATCAATAAAAGACCTGTATTACATCAACTTGAAGAAACTTTGTTGGCTTTCCTTTTGCTTTATCCTGTGTAATAATATTTGTTTCGAACTCTTTCTACCTAGTTTGTAAATTATTGTTAACTACAACTTTATACATTTTTTTTTAAATTTATGTATTAATATTAACCTTGATTTTGTGGATATTATATTATTCATATTTTCTGTTTCTTTATATTCCTGTGTATTGTTTGGTTTGCAGTTTACCGAGACTATTCCGATTGTAATTGAGTTCGAGATGAAACTTTGCAATCATCATAAGGGTAGCAGCCAACAATATGGAATTTATAAAAAATGGAGGATAATATTAACAAATCTTGAACTTGAAGTATGATATCGGTGTAAATGGCATAAATTGAACTGGTCTCATTAGCTAAGTTAGTTAAGCGGTTGCCCGGATATGTAGAGGTCCTGGGTTCGAGTCCCAGATGCGACTGAAATCTTTTTAAATTCCATTTCTTTACATTTTCCTAAACGTGTTGATTCTATAAAGCTAGCTTCGAGCCCCATATCAACAGAAATTAGCGGTATTTAACGAAATCAATTCAAATGTCGAAAAACTACGCTCTCCCAAAGCTACTGAAACCGAAAGTTTAATCTAATGTGACAGCTGCCGTCATGTGACTACTCCCTGCTCATGCCTTGATAGCGAAATATTATTAAATTGACATTAGACGTGTTAATAAATCCATTTATTCAGGTGGTAAGAAATAGTATTCAGATTTTTTTTAATGCTGATTTATTTAATTAAGTTTTTAATCCAGCAGGACTGGGTGGATGGTGCAAACCCAGTGTGCTATATTATGGGGATTACATAATCAGTACTTGCTGTAGGGGGGGCGAGAAGTCGTGGAATCAATTTACCTCATTTACCATATTCGATCGAGCCGCTTACTATGATCGCTCTTTTCTTGTAAATAGCCCGCTCATTTGGAATAAACTCCCCCCTCTTAGTAATATCCAGAAATTGACTGAATTTAAACGGGTCTAAAAATTATAATTTCTTTTTATCCTGCTTCGACAAATTTGAACTTCTCTTCAATTTTTTGTTTAAAGCCATTTTCTCAAGCCTCTGGTAGTAGTTTGGTTTCGGTTCCCTCCTCGTTTTACTTTTTTTTATGTAAACTCAGTTATTTCTGAACATAACCTAACTCCTGTATTAAAATATTGCTATTTTTGCACTGTTTTTGTGAATGTATTCTCTTTGTATCGTCTGTATATACTGAATAAAATTCAGCAATTTCATTAGATGAATATGTACCTAAGGAGCAGTGGCATAGCATGGGCCATCGTCGCCCGGGGCGGAATCATAATTCGCCGCCCTTGTGACGTCATAAAAATAATGATGTTGGTGTTGGTGGAAAAAGGGAATCATATGAAAGAGCGAAAAATATTTATTTCAAAACCAAACTAGTATACTTAAGATTAAAATTTTACTTTTCGGACCTGGCGAGCGGGGCGGGGCGAAGAAGATACTGTTATTGGGAGGCAAGGAGACATTCTATGTGTGCAAGCGGGACAGAGCTAACTTTTCGAACAATTCGTCTGACTGACCTACAGATTTCTCTACCTGTGTCCACGGAACTGTTATTTTTAATAAAACTATGAATTCTGATGTCATCAATCTGTTCGTGTATAGTATAACACAAACAAATTTTGCCGCCCTCCTGATAGGGGCGCCCGGGGCGGTCCGCCCCTCCCACACCCCTCGCTACGCCACTGTTAAGGAGAACTGCAGGAATACTGTTAAGAATATTTAAGAATGTATATAATATATTAATAAAGTATAAATAGAATATATATTTTTTTTATTTTTTTTTTTATATGAATACCGCACAAGAGTCCCAACTGCTCCCAACCGTCTGGAGCCAGTGAGACTATGGTATCCCCAATTGGGGAATATTGTGAGGCTGAAGGTGTTGGGGGGGAATGAGAGGAGAAGGGAGGAGGAAGGTGGGAAAATGCCTGACTATTCAGATCTGGTCACCAAACACGGCTGAAAGCCATTTCAAAGAAACGTTTCAATTATTCAGAATGTGGTCTTTCACCAGGGTGATACTGAGAGTATCTTCCACTCTGAATGTTTATGAATGGAATGTGAAAGGAGCACTGTAGGAATACCACTAAATGGAGATTGTTAATCATTATTCTTAAGATTATTATAATAACACGCACATAAAATGAAATAACACAGAACGGTGTCATATAAATGGCGTGTTATTATTAATGTAATTATTATGCGACCTTTTCTTGTTCTCACAACTAAAATATTGGCTCTGCAGGAAGACATTTTCGACGAATCAAGAGAGAATGTATGCCGTCAACGACTGTTTTCCAAAACTTGGCGGGAGTTTTTTTTAATAAATTGTAAATATAAGAAAATCGCCGGACCAAGTGTCTCAAAGGAGATAGTGTAGAAATTATTTTTTAATTTCCGGAGAAATATGCTTCCTTAATTTGTTACCAAACTATTCAAACAATCCGTGTGGCTGATATATAATTCCGATTTTTTGGCGATTTACAGCATTGATCTTCGATTGATTCTTAGAGTTCATAATGCTTAATAATAATAATTGGATTACTTCTATAGCACCGTTTTCATGTGAAAATCACCTTAAGGCCGCGTAATACCTACTCCTAGTAATAGGTACCTACTCCATACAAGTATTTACGAAAACACAAGATACAACATGGTGTTTTCATGACTGGGGATATCAAATTTCATTTACAAAATAACGTATGGGGTTGACCGGCCTGTGATCAATCATATTGAAGAACTGTGACTGTTAGTTAAGTTCCTGGGAATGTTTTTGGACTCCAAGCTTACTTGGAACTCGCATATAAATCCTGTTATCACAAAACGTGAAAAGCATATCAATCCACTCAGATTTCTGTCCGGAGTGTGGTGGGGTTCCCACCCAGCCTCTTTAAAACTTCTTTACAATGCCCTCATCCGAAGTCATCTTGATTACGGATCTTGCCTGTTTGATTCAATATCTTCTTCAAATTCTCATAAATTAGATAAGATCCAGTCAAAGTCTCTTTGTCTTATTCTAGGAGCCATGAATCTTCCTCAATCAACATAATGCAAGTAGAATGCTGCGAACCCCCCTTGCATATAAGAAGGCGATGCTTAGCAGAAAAATATATTTTCAAAAAATGCTCGATAACATCCCATCCCTTGATTCCTAAGCTTCAGTCTTTAAAGTATGATGTTATTTCAAATCCATTTTGGAAAAAACATTCCCCCCCCCTTTTCTATGACTGCTATAACTCTTTCCTGGATATACCCACCAACATCTATCGTAACGAATCTCTTCCCTTATACTCGTGTTCCTATGAAAGCCTTACTTTCTATCCCAAGTCACCAGTTTATAGGAATAAGCAAAAAAAATATAAACAATTCAGCTCAATCAAATAATGTAGAATTTAATAAAAATATTGAAAACACTTGGCCAAACCATATAAAAATAATTCACAGATGGTTCCAAACTCAGTCAGGATTCCCATTGCGGGGCCAGTGTGTATGTTCCACACAGGAAAATGAGTCTCCCACACAAACTTCCCAAAGAATGCACCATTTTCTCGGCTGAATGCATAGCTATCATAGAAGCACTGCTTCTTGTCAAATCGCACAATATTAAAACGCCCTCATTCTTTCAGATTCGCTTAGCTCATTACAAAAAATAATCCCCACTCAATTCTAATAGCGATTCCCTAATCTGATCTATCAGAGACAGAGACCTCCTGTATTCCATTTCGCTATCACATGCGTTAGTGGTCCTGGCCTAGATTCCGGGACACCTAGGTATTACTGAAAATGAAATAGCGAATTCCATTGCTAAGGAAGCCACTGTACCCAGTCCGTTAAATAATATTCCTGTTCTAGTTAGAGATTATTTTCCCTATTCGAAAAAGTAAATACAAACTCCAATAGTCCCCTGAATGATAAACAGCTTCTCTAACAAAAGGTCATCACTACTCATTAATACAACATTTTATTCCTGTCAAGTCCTGGTTTCATTTTCACTTTCCTCCATAACATGAATGAGACTAGGTCACACTTATTGTCTCAGTCATCTCGCCTTACTGTGATTGTGGGTCAGAGGATACTCTGGACAATAATTCCGTTGAGTGTCCTATCAATGACCAATTTCCAAACATTATGTACGAATTGGTAAAACTTAAAATTGAACTCCCTTCCGGTATTTCCTGCCTTCTAAGTCTCAACTCCAACCAAATTAACAATTTTTTATCAAAATATATTTATAAAAATGGCATTCAAATTTAAGTCATCGGGAATTAAAAACACATAAATTTAACACGCATATTTCTTGGAATTGATTCATATTAATAGCTATTAGCCATGATGGTGCCCACTATGATCTAAAAAGTCAAGAATTTCAATAACTTGAAAACTGACCATAAATAATATTTAATAACTAGATGTTATAGGTACCATGGGTACCTTAAATGGCGGTTTTTAGAAAGTTCAATGGGGCACCCTGTATGTATGTTCTACTAGGTAGGTATATGATAAAAAGGGTTTTTTTCACAAAACACTTCTATCAGTTTATATTTTCAATACATAGCCCAATCCACTCGCTGTGCTATCGCTGCAAAATACACTGGTTAATAATAAAGGAACTATTTTAATCTGCTTTGCTTTTATTAACAAATAAATAAGTTACAACCATCGCCGATACTCGATTCATACAAAATAAATAGGGATCAATAAATAATTACTTTCAACTGCTTTTTCTTACTTCGACAAATTAAAATTAACCGATGATCGGTGGCCTGGATCCCAGTTCTCCCAAGCCGAACAGAGGTATAAAGTTGGTCCTCAGATAAAAGGTTCCACGGATCTTGGAGCTGATAGCATCGCCCATCGGAGACTTTTCGTTTTTATTGCATTTGTGGGCCTCGAAATCTTTCCCGGACTCGCATTTGACTGCGATGAATCCGTTAGGCCTGTTAACAGACTCCGCCCACAGCTGCCAAACCCTGTTATGGCTGCAGATGGACTCCACACATCCAGGCTGAGTAGTACCGCCATTATTAGGGTAGAAATCGACATGCCCAATAGTCTTGTTGATGCCATAAAATCCAATGTTTGTGTGGATGATATCAACGAAAGCAGCATCACCGCTATCAATTCTCTGGTTGGGCTCTGATTCGAAGAAGCAAGGTCCAGCAGGATCCATTCCAGTGATCCTTGGCAGAATTTTTCCAGGTTCGATGATCTGGAAAGACTTTCCAGCGAAACCTCCGATATGAGCTCCCAAGCTGTGTCCGACCAGGTGGATGTTTTCAACAGGGACTCCCTTTTGTACCAAATCGTGCAGTACAACTCCTAGAGCTTCTCCGATATATTTAACCAAGGCAGAAGATCTCAGATACATCACTTGGATCAGTTTAGAAGCATCAAGAGCTAGGATGTTATAGTTTCCGCGCAGTTTATAAGCCGTGGCGAAGGTTTGGCCGGAGATGAGGTGAGGGTTGTCGGTAAAGCCATGGATGAACATGACTGTCTTCCTTTTGGGGTTGAAGTGCTTGGAGGCGAGCAGTGAGGCGGCTGCAGAGGGATACAAGCTATGGCTCTTAGTGCCCAGAGTGGTGTACTCCACGACACGCAGGTGATAGAGGTCGGCGGGATTGGTCATGTTGTCAATTTCGCTGGCCACGGAGCGACCTAAAAGAATTTAAATAGTTTATTTTATTTTTTTAGTTTTTATTTACTCTTTGCAAAAAAAACATGAAACATAATTATTATACATAATATATATAATAGGCGATTTCTTCCAACCCAGTGTGAAAAGCAGTTAAAGAAGTTTGTATGACAATAGATAATTATTTTAAAATAAATTCTCAGGTAGGAAAGGGATAGGTGGGGAGGGAAGGAAAGGAATTAAAGAAAGTAGGAATTAACCATTATAATGCTGGTGGAAAGAAGAAAATAAATTCTGCACTTAAACTTTGAGGGAGCATACCGTACGTCAGAGGGCAGTTCGAAGAGAGAGCACATATTCACATTAACGTTTAAGGTACCTAAACTTCCGCTCTTTTAGATCTCATGTTAGCAATGAAGACTCCGCACAGTTCTTTAATTTACAGACATTAACCTGCCGAAGAAATATAGCTGATTCCGTAATGTTATTTAAAATCGCACGCAACCTAGTTGATAGCCCTGATCTTCTCAAACGCCTACTATTTCATATCCCAAATCGCAACAGCAGACAGCTACTAACTTTTTATATCCCTCATTGTAAAACCAATTCAAAACAAAACTCGTTTATCTACAGATCTACACACTCGTTTAACTTAAATTATTACCATATTGACATTTTTAATTCAACTACACGTGATATTAAATTAAAATCCATAATGCGACCACTCTCAAACTAGTTAACTTAAACCATCTTTTTACCTTTATCCCACTCCTATGTTCCCATACACCCTCCCCTCCCCCGACTGACATTGTTTAAGCTAATTGATGAAAAACTGTACATTGTCACACTTTACTCATAGTATTTATCATCAGCAGAGGAAAATTTATAATTGGCATAATTTATTGTTTATATTGTTATATATATGAAAATTATGGATTTGCTGTTAATTTTCCCAAAAAAAGGTAAATAAATAAATAAAAATAAATAAAAACGTTTGTAAGATAATTAGATGAATTTACAGTGCACAGAATGTTGTAAGGGAAAGTGTGTGTATTTCGCGTCGTGTTTTGATGGGAAACCAGCGTCATTTTCGGTATTCAGAGATATGTTTAAATTTGCCAACGTCAAAAGATATGCATGTATTTTGAAGTCGGCGTATTTTATTCATAAGATAATAATTTATATCCAAATAGCTCACATCGGCGTAATCAAGAATATGTAATATCATATATTATGATATTAAACTCCAAAATGTATTTATTTTTTATAATCAAGTGTAATTTTTAACTTACACAGTTCATCAATGCCTTCCCACTGTTTTCCGTCCGACATTTTCAAATAGTCAGAGGCGTTCACCATCTGCAGACTAACGAAGAAAAATATCAAAAAGAGAGCCAAAAGCTTCATTTTGAAAATTGGCTGAAACCACGGAGTAAAGATTTCAATCTGTGGTAGGAACACACTCGAGATTCTACAGATCTCGACACACTGAATTATTGCGGATTTCAAACCAGCTTTTATTCTAACTAGAAAGATTAGATTACAGTTTATTAATAATTCATAATAATTTTATTACATCTAATTTAATTTGTCAACAAATAATTTCGCTGATTTTGAGCAATTTGCAAAACACATGACAACATTTTTTTAATCAGTTCGTCTTGTACGCCTTGTGCATATATTTTCCACGAGTTACTATTCGGTTTCACTTGAATTCAAATACAAAATCTTTTATTGAGGATTTTGTGACATTGTCAATATGCAAGAAGCAAAAGGCACTTTGTTTTAAGTTCTTCTTCGTGTAGCATTTGTTCACATAGGAACCAAACAATATTTATTTCGTTTATCGTAATTGTGAAGACATCGATAGAGATCAGCTGCAAAAATCTGGGAAATTGCAAATGAGAAACTAATATCAGTATTTGATCAAGTCTTACTGTTTAAAATAACTAATATTGTTCTCGACTCGCCAGAGCTCTTCGATTTTATGAAAATCCATATACCATCAAGACCGACCGACAAACTGTTTTTTTTTCATTTCCCCGCATGCAGGACCAACCCTTGGTAAATTATCCAAAATCCCGTATTTGTGCGCAAAACACACAATTTTACATCATCGACATTCTTCACATTTTACCCTTTTGAAATATCGAACCGAAGTATTGTGTAGGGGGGGGGGCATGATCTGGTGGCGTATTTCCGTTTGCGTGTTCAATAGACGACTATGCCATTCCGAAATCAGCACGGGTTTGTACCACAATATCTGGCTTCGAAACAGTGTCCATTTGAACGCCAATTAAGGCCCCGCATTAATCTCCGAGAATTTAGATTTAGGCAAGAGGTCTGTTTAGCATCAGCTCTGAATCCCGACTGACCGCGGTTGAAAGGCAGATATGATCATTCGAAAGATAGAAAGAGCGCGCCAATGTGAAGAGCGTTTAGAATAAATGGGCGTAAATGACAATTCTAAAAATATTAATAAAATACGACATATTTAAGATACATCAAAAATCTCAAGTTTTAAGTAGCATTTAAAATTAACACTATGATTTTTTTCAAACCTATATCATGTTAAATAACAGAACAAACCCGTTTTTTTTTTAATTTTCGGAGTATAGTTTACGATTTTTTCTATCGAGGAATTTCATATAATTACATTTTCAACCCGTTGACTGATTAGAAATTATTTTCAAAAATAAAAATATATTTTTAAGTACATGAAACCTCCAGTTTTTAAGGGATATTTGTAATATATACATAGAAATTCTATTAAATACGCAAACGGGTTTCCATTTGCGTATTTAATAGGCGAAATTAAAGTCATTCAAAGTGATAAAAACAAATAACTAATACATTGTATTATGTAATATTTTATTAAATTGAGTTCTTTTTTAAAAAAATAGCCTAACAACCTGTTTTGAATTATACATAAATATATTTATTTTTTTAAAGAACCCAATAAAAGAATCTATTTTATTTTAACCTTTTGACATGATGGGGTCATTTGGGTTCAGTTGAAAACAGGTAACTTCGTTGAGTGTCAAGTATTTTATTAATTCACAATGTAAAATACATTCTTAACTGGTAGGTATTGTGGGTGTCACTTAATTACACGAACTGTTTTTACGGGTAATCTGCACACGGTCCAGTGGAAAGATTACCAGTCGTCTCGATGTTGGTGTTGGAAGCCTCAGAGAGCAGGTGGTACTTCCGGTAGGGGGAGGTTTTGGTGCCGGGCGGACACGTGTTTCGGCTTTCGCTTGACGACCGGTTTTAGACGGTTCAAGAGGATGAACAGCAGGATGCCAGAGGCGCTCGACTGCTGTCCGGTGGTGATTCCTGCGGTGGTGGATATGTGCCTTGATGGGATCACGGCGCTGGAGGGCAGGAGGCGAAGGGCACTCGACTGCACTCGAACGGTGGGCGTTGGGGTTCGGCGGTTCCTGCCGAGTTTTCCCGCAGCGTCTCAGGCTGGGGATGCAAGTGGCCTGCTTGCTTTGTAGGAGACGGGAGTCTCGACTACGACCACTGGCCAGACGGTCTCTACTGACTCGTCTCTGTCCACTACTGATCTTGCTTCGGCCAAAGTCCCCCTTTTTAATCATATCCAAACTCTTCTTTGGGTTCCTTCGTGAACTCCGAACTGTGGCTCGGTGGCTTTTAATTAGTTCGCTGTTAATCCCCTTAACTGCCTTCTTCTGGCGATTGCGAAATTCCCTGGATTTAAAGCCGGGCGTTTGTAAATTACCCTCAGGTAAACAGACCTCGGGTACCGTATTAAGGATTAGAATAAATCGGTGTTTCCCGCACTTATTTCTTGTATCACTATTTTAATTTAAATGATGTGTTCGTATAACAGGAAAGTACCAAAAAAAAAATTTTTTTAAACTCTGTTTTTAAGGTTATAAAAACCGTATTTTACGTTAGGTTTTTATTGAGAAATTAAGTAAGGAAACAACGGTACTTATCACCTAAATAAATTATCCGTAATGGTTTATTAAAAACCGTGAATAACTTAATGATTTGTCTTTGAACAAAACGTGTATTTCCGTTTGAGTGTTCAGTTGGCGGCTATGCCATCCCGAAATCAGCACGGGTTTGTTGTATATCTGCTTCCGATACAGTGTCCATTTGAACTCTGACAGCACGTAGATTTGAACTGCCAAAATAGGCAAATTGAAATGTGTGTCTGTCTTCGAAACCGTGATCGTACTGCATGAAGTGAGTTTTTACCATGTTTTCGGGGTTTTTTGGGTCGTTCAACCTCCATGGTTTTTTACCTGTAACCGAAAGTATGTTCTTTTGGGAGTCATTGTCATTCCCACTACTGGTTTTATTTGTTACTCTGTAAATCATTGGGAATAATCTATTAAAACAGATACTTTTCCATTCAAATTACACTATATTAATCTAGGTAAAATAAAAATAATACCAATAATAACTAACACACATCAGTACATAATATTATGTGACATAGAGTGATAGATACTTTCAGTATCGCCCTTTATTATGTGAGTACTGCACAAGAGTTCCAGTTGCTTCCAATAGTCCGTAGCCAGTGAGACTATGGCATCCCCAATTAGTGAATGTTGCGAGGCTGAAGGTAGTGGGTAGGGGAATGAGTTGGGAAGTGGAAGGTGGAAGGTGAAGAATTACCTGGCTATTCAGATCAGGTGACCAAACACGGCAAAAGCCATTTTAAGCAATGTTTCGATTGGATATATCCATCAAACCCTGAATTTATCTTCAAAAATATTTTAAGATCGAAGATAGACGTGCTCAATTTCATGTTCAAGACTTCAAGGTATGTTTAAGAACAAAAATGTTGGGCTGTTTTCTTTAACGTTGAACATTATAATGATCAATAACATGAATCAATACTTGATGAGATGTAACATTTTTGGTAACGCCTCGTTATTCTCCTGTGCCATTCAAGTAGAATTCGTCTACTTTTTAAAACTCATTTTTGGCTAATTATTTTTGTTCACACTCATAAATTATGTCCAGTCCTTCCAGTTTATAAAAAATGCTTTAATTTTCGGAATGAAATTTTTTAAAAAATCGCCATGAAAAAAAATATAGATATACAGAATATCTTAGAATTTAGAAGAAAAGTGATGCAAGTGGCCTATTCTGTAATATATGGTATATTAAATTCCCAAAATTTCTCAAAAGTAGTGAAGTTGTATGTTTTTTTTTAGTGTTAGTTTTAATTTTTTAAATGTATTATTTTAATTACTGTCTGTAGGGAGGCTTTGTAGGCCCCTCCCGCCTAATTCTGCCATATAAGGGCTGATTATATACCTTTTTAATAGTTTTCTTGTTGCGTATGTTGTAGAAGACATAGTGAAGTAAGATAGTGAGCTATCTAAATTTATAAGTACATATATTCAAAACATATTAAAAAAATATCCCGCTGCATCAGTTTAAAAATATCCATATGTTCGAAGAAAGGACAAACGCCAGAGCCCCAAAACAGTCACATGTAAAATCTTTTGATATTCCAGTTTGTAAAATCTCTTGGGGACAAAGAAGTTTTGAATACAAATCTATTAAACTATTCAACTCCCTACCTAGTGACATCTGTAAATAACATAGATATTTTAAACCACAATATGTATAACAGTAACATAAAATAGAAAACTAAAACAATATTATGACACAAACATTAACGCTGAATTATTCACGCTACAAAAATTAATAGTAGGATTCATCGAAGTGTTGCTATAGATGACGCTTTATTATATAAATGGAGTCAGCGAGTATATCAACAATACTTCCAAACTTGTTGCCCAGATCATGCATCCTATTGGTTAGCGAGTGTGTACGTGTTGTTAGAATATGTCTTGTGTTCCTCGTCGGTACATGAAATTTGATAATGGCGACGATGGCAGGGCTGTCAATTAGGTGGGATAATGATTCTATGTAAAAAAATTCTATTTGAAATAAATCTACTGTCGGACAGACATTTCTGAATGTTCAAAAATAAAGCTATTTGTTCGCACAATTTATGTACCTAGTTAATTTAAATTAGCCTGTAAAATTTGGCAATCATATACACTTCGTATTATTTTATATAATTTTAGGTCGTCTGCAAAGAGTAGGACCTATACAACTTAAATTTTTTTTTTTGCGATGTTATTGATGAAAATTAAAAATAATGTCGGGCCGGTGTGGGATCCTTTAGGAACCCCACGTGTTGCTTCTAATATATAGGAATTGTACAGAATCAATTTTTACACCAAGCACCTTATTACTAAGGTATCTGACAATCCACCTCAATAAAGTCATTTTGATAGATTTGACAATGATACCTAGTACTAATGACTCGAAAGTTTGGGTAAAACAGACATTATACAAATCAGTGAACACTGAACAAGCGTTAAATAACCCTTTTACCATAGAGCCAGAAAACACCCAGATGATAAAAATTTAATAAAGCATATGTAAAACTATTAATGCAAGTTATTTCAAATATTGGAGGAATACTATCCGGTCCAGCAGATGTATTGCTATCTAATGCCTTTATGCCCTTTTCTATTTCTTCTCTTTTGATGAAACATTGGCTCAGGTTCAATGACTCTACAACTAAATTACAGGAAACTGTAATGATCGAAATATCCGATCGTAAACATTTTTTAATGAATGAACAAATAGATTAACTATACCTTCGATACTGTCAGCACATTTCTCTTATTACATGATATTAGGAAAACCACAATCGTTTTTTCGTGGAGATTTAGAAAAACTCTATATTTTTTACATTATGATGTACCTCTTTTTCTATTACGCTAACAAAATCACTATATTCGATTGTTAGAATCAAACACCTTGTTTAATCACAGAAATAAAAACATATCACGAATCACGTGATTTTGCGCACTGTACTTCGACTAAATTTAGATTCGGTGGATCCGTTGGCATCTTGACTGGTCCAATTGATCAGATTATAATCACCCGCAAAAATGAATTTTGCTTTAGTGTATTTAAATTTCAGTAATTGTATGTCCTCGTTAATAATGGTGATTTCCAGTTAATATGGTGAATTATGGTGATATCAGATGAATTATGGTGGTATCAGATGAATTGAGGAAATTACAAAAAAATTACGTTGAATTACAGTTAATTTATTTAGATTGTCGTTAATGTCGGTGAATTATTGTAAATTCAGATTAATGCAAGTTTGCAAAAAATTAAATCAAAAAAATTATTTAAAACATACATTCAAGACTACAAATAAGAATGCAAAAATAAGGTTTAAGTTTTTTTTCTTCTAGGCAAATAAACTTAACTAATATTAGATCGACCATATTATCGGCCAATTTTACATTAAGACGTCACGCAATATTGCACCGAAGATTTAAACTATAAATCCCCAAAAATCTTAAATTCAGCTGTATGTTAACCCAACGTAAATACATTTTTTATCGATTAAATAACACAGATTGAAAAAAAAACTACATATTATCTAATTATTTTAATTATTTTTTTATCGATTTCAGCAGTATAATTTAATCGTTAAGCAACATCTTTCACTTACTGTGATGGTAGTAGGAGATTTTCTAATATTTTCGGGTCATTCATAACCGAATTAATAACCGAAATTCAAGGTGTTGAGTAACTTTACATTTGGCGTCTATAGCCTAAATTTATAATTGATCAGCGTAAAAATAGCAGAACCTGCAGACAAGTACATGTATGGGAGCTTTGCCTGACTTCCCTTTTTTATTGTAATTTTTTTTTTTGTAATACTTATGTTTTATATTATAGTATTTTACCACTTATTAACCGAATTCAAAGTAAATCACTTTTATTCACCGTCATTCAACGTGAGTTACCATAATTTATCGTGGGTCGCCGTATGTCACCGTAATTTATACTAATTTACCGTAATTTACGATAATCTAACGTATTTCGCTTTAATTCACCGTATTTCAAATTTTTTTAAATCATTCAAAATCACCGTAATTTTCCATTAGCCGTTAATAATGTAAATTAGATTGAATTATGTTCAATTTAAGTGAAATACTTTGATAAATGGGGAACTACAGTCAAAATAGAGTTAACTATGGTGAATTACCGTTAGCTTCTTAAGATTATCGTTAATAATGGTGGATTACCATTAATTTCTGTGAATTACGGTGAATTCAGATGAATTACGGAAAGTACAGAAAAATTAGACTGATTTACCCTTAACTGATCGATTATTAATTATCGATATTGCGGCTAATTACGATTTTGTTTTTAATATACTAATCTATATTAACCCTTACCACTCCATTATTTTTTTTAATATTTGTTGTCAGCCAACTCTAATTTAAATAATGTCAAAATATTAATTTATTGATAGGCAGTTACAAAAAGGTTATTTTATAGTAAAACAAAAACAGAAAACAGTCAAAATCTTATTAAAATGTGAATTTAATTTTTTTTTATCGAATAATCACAAGAAACAACGTCACGTGTTAAGTTTTGCGCGTGAAAATACACCGCACGTGCACGTCTTATCTTGTCGTCCGCCAGCCGACAACTGATTTGTAGCGTACAAATAGTGATGTCGGCTGGCACCCAACAAAGGAGTGGTAAGGGTTAATTTTATTTTCAAACAATACAAACTCAATTTCTTTATAGTACTTCAAATATCATAATTACTTCATAACGTAAACTAGCCTTGAAATCTCAATGGAGAAGATTGCCCGTCCTTGATTGGGGTTCATAGCTCTGCCCGACTGTAGACATCACTTTCTTCCAAAGAAGTGATCGGTGCCCATTTAACAAAGCCGTCAGCTCGATAAAATCCTCCTACAATTAATCGCCCTAACAACTTTTGCTTGAACACATATTTTAACTTGCTTACAGAAATTATGTCGAACATTTGGATTAATCTTTAATTCATCACAGATAACGAATACAAGGATATACTTGCAGGATTTTCGACAGTGTAGATGATTTTAACGAATCTGATGATTAATGGGTTGGTGAAACAAGGCTCATATTATATACAAAATGATAATGACTAACGAGGCTTACGTCGTACATGAAAACTCAACGCCAATTATTTTTTTTTTTATGAAGACAACATTTTCCTTTATACGTGATAATTTATTTGTATCCACCGCTTTACGTAGGTATGTTCATTAAAATGAAATAAATGGAAATAAGTATCGATTACTCGTATAATAAACTTCTATATGATGACCAGGAACAGTTTGTTGCTTCGGCTTGTTACCTAATGATGTAGAACGTGTTCTAGAAAACTTATATAACATCAAGAAGAAGCTAAGAATTGTGTGGAGACAAAAAATATGATTTTTAACGTAGAAACCAAAAATAATACAGATGACTTATCATTTTCTTTGACGATTAGAGATTTGACTGATCTATTCACTATCTTTAATTGCAATTTTCCCCTGAGAGAGAGATGAAAAAAGAAGATCGAAGTAAATCATTTTAACGTTTTTGTGATGCTAAGGGAGTTGATGTATCTTTTTTTTTTTTTTAAAGAAATACAAATATTCCCTGGTTATGAATAACCTGACAAATATTTGAAAATCTCCTACTACCATCACAGTAAGCGGAAGATGTTGCTTGTGTCGTAATGGAGGACTTAGCCAGCCGAGGAATTGAACTCACGACGCCTAGGTGAGACCCAAACGCGATGCCAACTCAGCCACTGACCGGATTACACTACACGATTTGACAAAAATCCAACAAAAATTCCCCTGGCCGATTTCATTAAATATACAAGTTACCTGGCTACAGTTTTCTTTAATAAATCAAATAATGCTCACAATACATTTTTTTTTTATATGAATACTCCACAAGAGTCCCAACTGCTCCCAATAGTCTGGAGCCAGTGAGACTATGGCATCCCCAATTGGAGAATGTTGTGAGGCTGAAGGTATTGGAGGAGGGAGGAGAAGGGGAAGAGGAAGGTTGGTAAATACCTGGCTATTCAGATCTGGTCACCAAACACGGCTAAAAGCCATTTCAAGCAACGTTTCAATTCTGAATGGTGGTATTTCACCAGGGGGATACTGAGAATATCTTCCACAATATGGCTTAAATGTATTATATCAAGCAATTATCAGTCGTATAAAGTCCGATGGTAGCCGAGATGTCCAGGGCGTCGGGGCGCGTTTCGAGGATCTCCAAATACTGACCCCTTTGCAAAGGAGGAAAGATTTTGACTTTTTGCGAACTCTGCTAGGTCGGGTATCCAATGACGGCAAGATGCAATAGTCCAAGGGGTCGCGAATTCCAAGGCAGGCAGAAGAAGCTGAGTCAGGTTGAGCGAAAGTCGGGAGAGGCGTTGTCGGCAACTAAGTGTGAGAGTGCCTTTGTATCTTTGAACTTTGAATTAATTTGCATACAGAGTACCTAAACATGAGTATACTGACTCTAATATAATTATAAGTGATTATCTATAGGTACTTTACTTTTGATTATTATTATTTGTGATTGATGAAAGATAACTAAAAACTATACTGCGGCTGTGTGCACATTATTATTCCTTACGTAGGACATTCGTCGGTTTATTATATTCGAATTTATCATTTTCGCTATACTGATTATAATCGGCGAGCGTATTTATCGTGGGATTGGCGTGGCCTTTTAGGCCGTCATAAAATTTAGGAGCCTGCGTGACAATAAAATCCTTTATCAACGGAATGTTGGAGTCGTTGTGGAGAGTAGAGATTCTTCTTCATTTAGGTGCATTTAACACGAGTTTAATGACTGTTTTGATAAAATTGATTTTTTCCAATGTGATTTGGTGTATCCCCAGACGGGACATGCGTAGGTGAAGCTGGCCTTATGGTCGTTTTATATAAAAGTAATTTATTATCCGTTGATGGACGACTTTTTTTGCCCAGCATTGGGTAGAGTGTGGAGAGGCATTTATTAGCAGATTTAATTTTTTCCATGATATGTTTCTTCCAGGTGAGCTTTGAATCCAGCGTGTGTTACGCTGGATTCTTGATTGACTTTTCCCAAGGGACCTTTTCCCCAAACAGTCTAATGAATGGGGGCCGTTTCGGCCGTGTCTTTGAGAAAACGGTTGCGGCGCTTTTGGTTGGATTTATTGAGATTCTCCACTTTTTACACCATTCTTCAGTGAGAATGGCTTGCTGCTGAACCCGCTTTGTGGCGGTGATCTGGGGCACGCTCCGAATTTATATACCTGGCCCGCAGCGCCGACGAGGGCTCAAAATAAAAATTACACGAATTAATTCTTCGAACTACCTCTGAGTTGACCCAGAGCGGGGGCGTTCTGATTGGCGCGCGTGCCTAGCCAACCTAAGGGAGACGGGAACTTACAAGGCTAGGGGAATGGGGACGAGGTAAACGTTTCGCAGCGTTCCGTAAATATTGCGCTGTTTGTTACACGGCTAACCATTTCACACTAGCAAGCCGGTTGGTCATTACATCTGAGAGCGCCAGAGATAATTTCTCAAAGTAGCATCCTAGATTCTCCCCATGACCCTGGACCCCGCGGAAATACTTGGCTATTCAGATCTGGTCACCAAACACGACTAAAAGCCATTTCAAGCAACGTTTCAATTCTGATGGTGGTCTTTCACCAGCGCGATACTGAGAGTATCTTCCACTCTGGAACGTGCGCAAATATACTATATATTATTTTTAAATGAATTAATTGTGAAACAGCCCAAAATAAATAAATAAATTTTACTTGCAACACACCGGGATTTGAATACACGACCAGATTGATGAGATTTTGCTGTGCGTAAGGTCCGAAAAGTCAAAATTTGAACTTAAGTATACTATTTTGGTCTTGAAATAAATATTTCATATGATTCCTTGTTTCCACTAACACCAACATCATTATTTTCATGACGTCACAAGGGAGGAAAATTATGGTTCCGCCCCGGCGACGATGGCCCACGCTACGCCACTGCTACCACATACAGTTTTTATAGATTTGTTGAAGGAATTCAGCTTTGAACCTACAATAACGAGTTATTCCATTTCATATTTTGTATGTACACCCGCCAACACAATTCATCTCAATATTTAAAAGCATTAAATGCCGAGTGTTTTTTTCAAAAATACTAAAATTAACACCATCTGTGTGCGTGTAGTGTTAAAATCATGTTTCGAAAGCACTATAAACTCTAGAATAGTAGTAGTAAGATCTACATACTCTCAGAATCGCCCTGGTGAAAGACCACTATTTATTCATAACCGAAGCATTGCTTGAAATGGCTTTAGCCGTGTTTGGTGACCTGATCTGAGCCAGGTTCTTCTCAAACTTCCTCTTTCCCGCCTCCTTCCCCTCCCAACAACATACCCCAATTGGGCACGCCATAGTCAAAGTGGCTTTGGGTAGTAGGGACTCTTGTGCGGTGCTCCATAAAAAAAAGTTTTTTTTTCACTTTGGAACGAGATGCATATAAAATCTTGAATATAAAGTAATTAAAACTCTACAAAAAACATTAAAAAATTCCCCATTTCCGCAACCGTTAGGTCCAGGGCCAAGAAACTTGCAAACTTTGTTTAGAGTAACTTATCTCATTGAACTGCTTATACAGATTTACACACATTAATCAGAGTTCATTGAACTGTTCAGTTGAATGAACTATATTTGTAAATGCAGCGCAGCTATATTATTTGTGCTGATTTAGTCGATAAATGTGTAAATATTTATATCAGAACCATATGTTTTAGTAATGCTTATTAAGCTATTAATGTAAATTAAATACTAGATTAACAAAATACATTAAATGCAAAAGTATATCATTATAATACAAGGTTATTCAAAACGATAGACTCAATTTCGCACAGGCTTTTTCCTTTACAGAGACATCCAGTTTGTTCAAATTTATGATGCCAACGACAAATGCTCTTTCTAGTTGGAGGTTCAATGTTAAAATGGAGACGAAAGGTACGCTGCACTACAGTTGCCGACTCAGATTTACGGAACTAACAAACACAGAAAATCTTGTGCTGCATAGTAGCCATTTTACTCACAACACAGCTGACGCGATATGGCAGCTTGGCGGCGCGAGCACTCTAGCGGTCGTTTGCGCAACTATGACGAAACTTTCAGACCTCTTCTTTCAATTCCTATGTAGATCATTCGCATATAACGTATAATTCAGGAAATATGGCAGTACGAAGTGAAATCCATCATTTTGAATAACCCTGTATAAATCCTCATAAACATTATATTTCACCCATGTTCAATTAACCACCACTGCTGTAAAGAAAATTTTCAAGACCAACTGCCCAGAACCAGTGAAATTATGGCATTCCCATTTGTGGTATGTTGAGGCACAAAGAAGATGGAAAGAGGAAGGTTTGGAAGTACCTGACTATTCAGAATAGCTCACCAAAACTAGCTAAAGCCATTTTAGGAAATGTGTTGATTCCACAGATAGCAGACACAAGTTGGGCCATTACCCATAATTAGTATGAAACAGCACATATGTATCACCAATACTACAGAAAATAGTACATACTCATAACAGTTCCCCACCTTTGTTTCTACCTACACACCAAATGCATAACTTTCATTGCGTACCGGCATTGAGTCCTTGCAGTTTGGTCGTAACTCAGCAACAGTCGGCACACTTCTATGCCATATCTCCCCTTATTTCTATTATCTCTGGTTGATTCCAGATTTTTCTCACCAAGACGATACTGGGAGTATCTATCTCTCTGTAACCAGGCAAATTCAATTCAGTTCCCTACATTCAGGCGACAATTCACATTTCCCTCTGTAAACCTCGATTTATTCGCAAATTTTCCCACGTTACTACCTTTTTAATAGGCTACTTTACATTCTCCTTTTGCAGCATACCTAGGCAGGCGGTCAAAAGAGCTAACAATAAAAATTTGCACGAATAACCACCATACTGCAGTCCCAAAAGACAGCATTAAAAAAAATATGATTTTGCTTTTTCGTAGATGCTGTCTTATTCCCGATGTCTGGATCAAATATTATAAACCAGAAAATATATTTACGGATATTGCATATTCTAGATATTGCGGCAATATCTACCACCGCATTTACAAATTCCAATTTAATAGCATTAATCTACAACTTTCAATTTATAAGAAAGCATCTACACAGATGTTTAATTTGGGGAAAAGTACTTACTGTCTTTTATATGAGAATATAATTGGTTATGGAATTATTTGCCAATTTTTTTTATTATTCTCTTTTAAACTGATATTAAACTAATTTAATATATATCGTAAATACCTATACAACGAAGGCCATAATACATCCATATTACTTGCTGTATTTTGTTACATCACTTTTATTTATTTTTCAAACAACCCCAGTTAAAAATAAAGTGTATGATAAAAATCACATTAAACTTTAAAATTATACAATATTGAAAATAATTGCTAATACATATTATATTTGTGTATTTAAAGGCGAGTCTCCTGCGAATGTTTTTTTAAAACAAACACAAAAAACATCATTAAAAAAATGTTTTCCATCGGTAACAGAAAGCAAAAACATTGTGTACGCACAGACACCTTATGGTCACGCCCTAATGTTTTGATCTTTTTGTAATGTTTAGAAAAAAGTTCAAAATGTAAAACACAAATGTTATTTTAATTGGCAAAGTTCAACACATTTTCATCTGTCCTGATCATTTTGCTATTTATTAGTTTTTTTTTTTAATTTAGAACAGACACACCCCTGACTGCACAGGCCGGTTAGTGGAAATGGTCCAATGCGCTATGGTTTCTCACCCAGGCATCCCCAGTTAAAAGCCCCACTAGCTAAGTCCTCCATCATTGCACAAGCAACATTTTCCACTTACAATGATGGTTGTAGAAGTAATTCAAATAGTGTCAGGCTACTCGCAACCCTGTAATGTTTATTTTATTTTTAAAAGTGTGGATGTACTACTTATGTAAAGGTGGCCGATGGCCCAGTGAAATGTTTGGCCATCAGACAGGCAGATATGCTCACACCAGTAATAATAATTGTCAACTATACAAGATGTCTGGGGAGAAAAGTGCAGTAACTTCGAGAGGAGATTCTCTACATGATAGTACAAGTACAAAAGATAAATAACTTCTTTATAAATTCCAACTTGGGTAGTTTTCAAGATAAAATGTTTAATTTTTTGTGTGGTAGTAGTAGTAGTCTCCTATAAAAAATAATTCTTAATGTAAATAAATTATGGAATTTCTATCTTTGTTACTTGTACTGATCTTGTAGAATCTGTATAGTGATGTTCTGCCTCAATCAGCTTTACATCGGTTATGGTAGATAGCCTTTTTAAATTGCTCTAAATTCAGTTCAGCTTTGAATGCTTTGTCCCCAAAATTCGCAACACTCATCCGAAAAGGTTAAACGGTCTGTTTGACACATCAGACTGGAAGATTGTCCCTCACGTATCAATCAAGAATGATCCCTTTACAGGATTGCATGAAATGCCTAGTGAAAAGGTGTGTACTATAATTCGGAAAAGTAAATTTAAGAAATACCATTATGAGATTGATTGTGATGCGGATTCAACATTATAGATTCAGTCTGGATTCATGACAAAAATAAAACGAGTGTGTGGTGATGGTAAGCTTTCTTTATTGATAGACACAAAAAGCAGTACAGGACTATTTAAAAAAATAAAAAAAGGTGTTTAGATAAAACTAAATAAGCATGCACGAATTTCTTGTAAAGTTGGAAATACTATGTCAATATATTGTGGTTAGAGGCGGCGAAGTGTCAGTGTGTTATTGAAGAAAGGTAAATAAATTAATAATTTAAGCTATAAATTCAAAAAAAGGATGGGTAAGTGTAATTAAAATGGATGGCGGACGGTGGGAGAACCCAACTATTAAAAACTGATGCTAAGAACCTTTTCAGGCAGCGTTTAATTCTTTTTTTTACAAGTACTGCACTGCCACAACTGCCTGGACCCAGTAGGATGACGATATTCCCAATTTGAGACATGCTGTGAGGCCGAAGGAGATAAGGAAGGCAAAGGTTTGGCAGTACCTGGCTGATCAGATCTAGTCTGGTCAATAAACATTACCGATTCATTAAGAATTTATAGCGTAAATATTATTCGCAAGCCCCGTGAAAGCAGTATCATTACTTTAGTGCAAAACTATATTTGAAGTGTTATTTTGTAACAGAAGTAAATATTCATGAAAAAAAAGTACTTACCACCAAGTTATGACCCAGAGTGAACTTTCTACGTGAATTTAAAACTTTTGTACTTAAGGAAATGCCCGGTGGAATTCACTCCCTGAAAAGATGTAAATTTGTGCTGTTTAAAATATTTATGATGAGAATGGTTGACCAGTAAAATGCATTTCTAAAACCTAACTTAATCCACAATAATCAATTTTCAAAATTAGTCCATTCGGGATGCTTGTGTCGCCACCGTGTAAAATGCTGTGCCTATAAGCGTAAAAGCAAAACATAGCAGATTTTTCAAGCGACATTTCCAAACAAGTGGCGACCTTTCACCGGTGAGATAATGAGATCCCCGTCCAGTTGAAAGGAAGTTCTGAATTTCAATCTGTTTAAAGTATATACTACAAATTCATCACCTCTGGAAAGTCCTACTTACAAATAAGGTCATTTAAATACTTATGGCGCAAATAAGTTCTAAAACGTGTCAACCAGTCCATCCATCAACATGTAAACTTTACAGGAGACTAAAAACTACTTCCTAAACTACTTTCATTAGACAATTCGCTTTCATTGAAAAATCCTATTTCAATTATACACTTTTATTTACACCTTCGAATGACATACGTGGACGTGGTGGTGAGGTTTGCCATCAACGACATATACAATATTATTATTATTATTTCACCACTTTATAGATGTGTTTAAAGCAATAGATAACATCACAATCAAATATAAATGTGTAGAATCTGATAAAAAATGTTATGATTTGTGTAAACCATCTATTTTATATTGCAGCTTTCCTACGTGAATTCGATTAAAGCGATGGACCTATCTGTTCAAATGTTGAAACTTTTGGAATCATTTCATTTGCATGCTTAACCCGCTGTCGGTCGCGTTGTTTTGTTTTGTGGAGGCGTTAGCTCGCCCCGTGTGACCACACGGGGCGAGCTAACGCCCTCACATAAAAAATATCCATATTTTCATAGAAAACATAAAATACGTTACTATGTTTTAGGAAGGAAGACGGCATTTGTAATTTGGACGGTTTATAAGTAAGAAGATAATAAGTCCAGGAGTTTAAAGACCACGTGACCAATAGCGGGTTAACAAAGTTTATAAAAAAGTTGTAAAAAAATATTAGGACAGAATAAAGGTGATAAAATATTTAAGTGATGTAATGATCTAACTTGGGTAATCGGTAATCAGAAGCACATAGTAGTATTGGGCAAAAAAATAATAGAAATATTGGCTACACGATGACAACACAAGGAAACCATAGTAGACACGTTCAATGCTGTATACTGCGATATGGGGTACAATAATAATGATATAATAAATTTTGATATTTACACCAGTAATATCTATTAAGGTCTGGTAGCTTAACCCCCCCCCCCCCCCCCTCATATTTGAAGCCATATCAGCATTTAAATAATTTAAATACCTAACTTAAAATTTGGCAAGAGCAGGTAACACCCATTAAAATATCAAAATGGTGCTAAATATCAATTTGTAAAGACAGTTCTAACACCTAGGTTTGGATTATTTCTCAATTAATTAATTAAATCAAAATAGATATTGTTTTTTCAGAGATGCGAAATTGTTAATTATGGCGAGAATTGACCTGTTTTCAAACAAGACAATATTTGAAAGCCGGGTCATATAACAGATGTTACAAACGCAATGACAAAATTGCATAGTTAAACAGCACCCATCGACCGCTGTACGGAAGTCTTAGCAGCAAAATAAAACTTTGGATAATTTTCCCACTTAAAGCAAATCTGTAATTAAATATGCTCCATAGTAACCTTCTATGTCACCCTCCGGCAGTTGAAATAAAATTCCACTAGACAGACACTACTAATATAGATTACCATCAGTGCATCTAAAACTCAATCGATATGCAAACTTCAAACACATCAATCAAAATATTATCAGCAGTCGATTCATTTAAAAAAAACAAATTAAAACAGGTTACTATGTAATGAGGAATTCCACCTCAAAATATATTCATATGGTACAAGACATCATAGACAGCAATCCCCACGTGAATCATTTTACTGGACACAAAACCTTTTACGATTATAGGCAAACGTATGTAATGATTACAAAAAAAACCCACAAAATTAAGGCCCTTCGCACACAAGGCAACGCAAGTATCCAATACTCGACGACTCAAGTATCTCGGCGACTACTGCAATACTTCTGCAGAGGTTCGTACACATGTACTCGTCGCCGACATTTTATTGGATCGTCGGGGATGCCAGTCTCTGGCGACCGCTTTACCGAATTCTTTGTCACTTAAGTCGTCAAAACTTTATGTATGTTTGTTTCAAAATGCGACACAAATGTCAAAACACAGATTTATGGAACATCTTTATATATAATGTTTTAATAAATAAACATCTGCATCATTTCAAACCTCTGTTTTAATAAATAAATAAACATCTAAATTTGTAAATACAAAATGATGTCACAAAATGAATTTGCATTAATTGAATGTTTTAATAATTACATCTGAAACGTCCAAAACCGATACGGGTCCTGCGATTTCCCTGTGCGCGACTAGTTGCTTGCGACGTGAATACACAACTTAAGTATCGGATACTTGCATAGCCTTGTGTACGAAGGGCCTAAAGTTATTTAATCCCTTTTAAGATGCGATTGCGGTGAGATGTGACCTCATCTGACCCTGATTCCGTACATTTCAAATAAGACCCGTTTATAGAAATATAAAAAAATTTATTTTACATGAAAAACAAACTTTGAAATTGCAATACTCATAAAAAGGAAATTTTCCCCAAGTCGGTAGTTCCCAGTGTTGAAAATGTGAACTAGAAAGTTAGGATGGTTGTATTGCCAAATATCATTTATAAGTCCTAGACAAATATAACAATTGCCATGGATCATCATCATCGGTAAAGAAGTATTATCTCTGAAACTTCATAATATTTTTCAAATGCCAAAAACAGTTTTAAAAATCTGACATCTTTTACACCTCCTGAAAATCTTTCCAATAAAATAAGTTTGTCAGAGCAAGTTTTTGTTAGTAAAATGAATAATACGATATTACATTTAAGTGCTACCTTTTGCCATTTAGGCTTTGAAATACCTATAGTACCTGTCTGTTGTGTTGAGATTACATCCATCCTCGGACCAGGCTGCAACTGTTGTTTGCCACTTCCTGATGTGGTGGTTGGTTCACCTTCCAATGTACCTTGTATTCATTTCAGAATAGCAAACACTTACAATGAATGCATATCAAACCATTTTTCCCCAATTGAAAATTCTCATAGTTCCAAACTCTCATAGTTCCATTTCTTATAAAGATTCCAAAGGGTTTGTTTTAATTTCTCATTCATTATTAAATTTACTAACTCCAATAGAATTCTGAGGATTTTCAATTGAGGCAAAAGTAGAATAGACAAGATGAGATTGAGCCCTCGTGTATTAAAGATTTTCATTGAGAATTGAATTGAATTGATTTGCTCTAAATTATAGGATTTCAACACTAGATACTTCAAACTAATGCCATTCATCGCACCTGTGCGCAGCATACCCGACCACATTGGTACGCACTTGACATTTGCAAAAATAGAATAAGTCGTGTTTGAGACTGATTCTTGTGTTTCCTCCCTCCCACAACATGGGTCTCTTCAAAGCGCGGGATCACTGATCATGCACCCCCGATAACATAAGGCCTGAGGTTTCCGTGTGTGGAGTTAAAAGTCTTTCTTGCAAATCAAAGGAAATACTAGTACCTCGAGGTGTCAAAGCTCTGTTGTCTATCTACTCTTATGTGTTATTTTTAATTTCTGTGGTCATCAACTACTAATGTATTGTTTTAGTTTTTCCATTTTATGTCAAACAGTACAAATCAACCTTCACCGCCAAATCCTTGAAGAGGAATGAATGCACTGTCAACTACACATAAAATATATTATCTATCAAAGGGCATTCATATGATTTTCAATGAGATATGTATAGCAATATTAATTAATCGTGGATGTACATTATACAGTATTATCATGTGTAACTTGTTAGCAGAGAACATACATATGATTTTCAATGAGATATGTATAGAAATATTCATTAATCGTGGGCGAACATTATATAGTATTATCATGTGTAACTTGTTAGCAGAGAACATACATAATTATTTATGATTTCAAATAGATAATTATGATTTAGACACGGATTTATTATTAGCAGTCAAATTAAGCAATTTTCATTAAAAAAATAAAAGACGATATCTGAAATGCCAGAAATTAAAATCATCAACACTGATCAAAGGTCAATCCAAAAGTGCATCTTGTGCTGAAAATAATCTGTCATATAAACAAAGTAATGCATGTGCAAATTTCATAGATTGATAAACAGTCTGTCAATAAACTCAAATTCATAATATTCTAGCATAAATTGGTTATTTGTAACGGATTATCTTAATCCATTACGGTTGGTTTACTTGGCACAGAAATGAATGGTGTTTTGTTCATTTGATTCCCTCGACTAAGCATCATCTAATTCTTGGTTTGTGTGAGTTTTATCATCCGCTTTGTATAATGGCATTACATGGCGTTTTTTACCAAATGTAGCTTCTTTTTAAATCTTTCATCTGTGTCAAAAAGTGAGCTTTACCAGCATATCTGTCAATATCGGCATATTATGAGAATTGGGTAGGCACTTTTCGACATTCTTGGTAAGAGTACTGAATAGTATAGTTAGGCGGGATAGTTGAAAGGAAAAGTTTGCACATTGGCCACAATACAAAGCCAAATGATAAAGCTTGTAGAGTGTTATACGTAGTGGACCAACAGACGATGTGTATAAATGTAGGATTAATGTATAGGGTGGGGGGGAATACTTACCTCAGGAGCGGTGTCGCTAATACGATACACAAAGAAAAAGAATGCAGAAAATTTTGGTAAAACATATGATTGTTTATACGTTTACAAATACAGATATTTACTTAAAATTTTTACTTAAATCTATTACAAATGGAGATAGACTCCGGGGGATATAATTCAGCCTGACAAATACAAATGCACAATCATTGAATTCAAAGTGACTCGTACCACCTTTTGTAAAATGCTATATTCATTTATATATTGAAAAATATACCTAGCACATGATACAGGTTTAGTTAGTGTCCAACCGGCCCTGCAGTCGGTACCGCAGTCTGCCTCTAGTTCTACAATCACCACATTACAAGTGAGAGGAAGCGAGGGGCCCCACCGCTGGAAACTTCGCACACCTGTGGGGCGACGGGTCTATAAGGTAAATGCCAGTGGAGCCTCGCTGCCCAGGCTAATCTGCGTGAAACATGTCCCCCAGATTAAATTACAATGTTAGAAGCGAGAATCTATAAACAATTTAATTAGATTCATTCAAAATTTGCAGTGCAATGCAAAATGTACACCAAACACTAATCTCCTTAAGACTAAATTATGTTCAAGTCTCGGAAGTAAAGAACTGATTTGACTGAGTTGCCTTCGTTCACAAGGGGTTACAGCAGGGCTCGCGGCACAGCACAGTGTGTGTGTGTCTGAAGGTGGTCAAGCGAAGAGACGTGAGACACAATGTTCACCTTACAAACAACATACAAATTCCGATATTCTTTAGCCGCCTCTCTCCCTTCCCCTTCCCCACTCCAGGCTCGGCAATACTTCACTTAGTCTCCGCTTACAGGTCTGGAAGCATAGACAAGAAATTGCATGGCATTTTATACAGAACACAACAACTAGATAGAATTACAACAAACACTATTACTATATGAATTATAATAAAAGCTGTCAACAATGATACACGTAAAACCAAAAATATATGCATAAATAAGATGCTAGTAGATAATGGGTCACCGGTTCAATAACCAATGCAGACATGGATTAAAGGCATATGGTAGTTCATTCAGAGATAAACACAAGAGACACGAGACAGGAGACGAAAAATACATCTGTTAAATAGTTCAACGACAAGAAACATCAACCAAAAACACCATCACTGAAATAATAGCAATATCCACAAAGTCAATAAACAACGGGAGTAAGAATCCCCCAGCGAGAGTGAGGTTATGTAAGAAATGGCATTAATATATAACATAAGTCATGTATCATGTTCAGAGTCACATTATATGAGCAATACAAGACAAACTTCTATAGGGAACCCGTATCCTAACTAAGGGTAAGTATTCGGTACATACATAGTAAATGTTCATACAATGGTGTCTGGTAAAGGTGAATGGAGAATGGCATGGCAGTCTAAACAAACAATATCTAATGTGTGGAAAATAAATAACTTTGCCTAAAAGGAGTGCATGTGTATCTAGAAACAGTCAGATGTACATCATGTCGGAGGTGAACAACAAACATATTGTTAATAATAATTATAATATTAATAATAAAAATATAAAATACATATGCCTTTATATCATACAAGTTATTGTTAAATAGAAATATATTCATATCAAGTAATAGGTTCATGAAATATATCAAAAGTAACAAAAAATCATAAATTTATTTGAAGTAATTTGCGTGATAATTAACAAAAGATGAATATTCCAGATTCCACCTCGGCTTTAGCTACATTTCCATTGATAGGAAGGTGCCAATGCCGAGGCTTCCTTCTTATGCGCCCAATTCTTTAATGCTCGGAAAAAATGTAATAAATATATTGGTTCATTTGGGTAGCAACAAAGAAAGGGGCCAATGATACAATAATAGTATAAAATTATTGACAAGACTTTTAATTACATACATATAAGCATTAGAATTATCTATACATGGATCAAATTGTGCACGGTCATGTCAAGGTTAATTAAACAGGAAACTTGTATAAAGTCCATTGAAACGGTAAAACTGAATTTGATCAACTGACTTTCGGAGGCAGTGAGATTTTACCACAAATAAATATTCTCTGATTTAATGTTATGAGAAAAGATAAATTACAAACATAGTGGGATTTCTCATTCAAATATAATGATTCAAAAATCAAACTTATGCTATTGTCATGGTTTTTCGCCACTGACCGAGGTATACGTTTTGACCTACATCTAAAAGTAAAAGCCTTTGGCTTTTGAAATTAATCATGATGTGCAGAAGAGGGTGAAACAAGTTCTGAAATAATTAAGTGAACCACATGTGGAGATTTCATAACTATATTCGTTTCTTCAGATACTAAAAGATAATATAAAAGGGACAATAGGTCCCAAAAAAGGTAAATCTTGGTGAATTATTTAGTTAGTTTGTTCGACATGACCAAGCACAATCCGCCTGTAAAGTTGGTCGGTTGAAAGCACTGTAAGGAGTACTCACGAGTCTACTGGGGCTGGTCCTGCGGCTGGTAGGCGGCCTGCTGCTGGTGGTAGGCCGCGTAACCCCCGTACTGCTGCTGGGGCGGCTGCTGCGCCTGCTGCTGCTGTTGGTGGTAGGGTTGTGGCTGGTAGCCTCCGGCGCCCCCCGCCGAGTACGAGGCGGTGCCGGGAGTGGCCACAGCTGTCACTGATGCTCCCGTAGCCTGGGAGACACAACAAAGCGTTGTTATTTGGTGTTAACGGGAGAAATGTCCCTTTGGGCTATCAGCACTAGCCACACTATCTAGCATCATATCATATTCCTAGTGTAGTCTGGAACAATGACCTACTATTATGATAGGTGTTTCATTATGAATGATGACAGTTTGTTGAATAATTTAAAATATTGATAGTTATAAGTGCTAATTACTACCGGCTTCAGATTTTGAAAAATTAATATCATTGTTAGCTGTAATATAAAAAGTTCCATTTTGTTAAAATTGTACATTTTATTATGAAAAAGTATGTATTCTGGTTCATAGCGGCCAATGGGAAGAGTAGGGGGTTGGTTTGTTTACCTTCTGCTTCATCTGCGCCTCAATGGCCTCTGCTTCCTTGATCTTGCCCAGGGAGCGGTAGTACTCGGCCCACTGCGGGGAGTAGTCGGCCTGGTTGGAGGCAGAGGCATCGGCTCCTCCCGCCGCAGCGGCTCCATTGGACGCCACACCACCTGAACACCGACAAACACACATTGTGTTATATTCAAATTACTTAGTCACCGTCAACCAACAATCATATTTCACCAAAATAATCACTTTTACACCGTCTTTACCGCAATAATAAATATTGCAATTTTAAGAAAAACGCTTGACAGTGCCTTCACCGTTTTGTTAACTGCACCTATTACAAACGTGTTTAATTAAAATCCTTCCACAATCTCAGAGTAAATAAGATTAAGAACCGAATGCATTTCTTAAAAATAATTCAGTAAATCTAGATTTTCACTGTAATTCCCTCAAAGTTCCGGAATTTATAAATTCTGTTCTGCAATACAAAAATTGTGTGAGAATTTCTAAGCCATGTGATTGTTTATAAAACCATTTATTTCACCGGAGAAAGTCAGTTGAGAGAAGGCCTTCAGAGCGATTGGATGTCCATTTAAAATTTGATATTGTTGTCTGTTTATCACGAATAATAGCTGGGGAGACGGGTGTTAGACTGCCACCCCAACTTACGGAAAGTGGGAATTACACATTTTCGATTTATTTTTTATAGTCACATTTCTTTGCAAAGTTCTTCAATTAATTTATTATACTGCACAATATAAAAGACTTGTGCGCATTGGAAAAAACACAGACAGACGTGGTATAGATCTACAAGGTTATCTGTGCAGGCGTTCAAAAGCGAAACTAAGGAATGAACGAACTATTTTTAAAATCTATACATTTTTTGTGTCCATATAATTTAGAATAGTGATGCCCCCCCCGACTGCATATATAAGTATGCCGATCTGTGCTTAACAAAATACGTAGTTTTGGCGGTTATCTTGAATTTCTAGATATTCACACCGATTTGGTTCAAAAACGACAAAGTCATGTTGGGGTGCTGAACTCAAATCTAATGTCAAAATGCGTAATTTCAACGTTCATTTTGAATTTTGAGTTTTCTACCGATTTGGTCCAAAATCAGAATTAAAGTGTTTGGAGGTGCACTGAACTCGAATCTAATGTCAATATGCCTTTTTTTCAGTTCTCTAATAATTTCGTTCAAAAACGGTATTAGGGTGTTTAGAGGTGTAAACTCCAATCTAACATCAAAATTCATAATTTCTGCGGCCAGTTTGAATTTTTTCAGTTCTCTACCGATTTTGTTCAAAATCGAGATTTGAGGGTTTGGAAGTGCATTGAACTCGAATCTAACGTCAAAAAGCATAATTTCAGCAGTCGCTTTTAATTTCTTCAGTTCTCTATCTCGATTTGGTTTAAAATCAGAATAGGGGTGTATGTGTTTGGAGGTGCATTGAACTCGAATCTAACGTCAAAAAGCATAATTTCAGCAGTCGCTTTTAATTTCTTCAGTTCTCTATCTCGATTTGGTTTAAAATCAGAATAAGGGTGTATGTGTTTGGGGGTGCACTGAACTCGAATCTAACATGAAAATAAATAACTCGGCAGCCATTTTGAATTTCTTCTACGATTTCGTTCTAAATCAGGATTAAAGTGCTTGGAGGTGCGTTGAATTCGAATCTAATGTCGAAATACATCATTTCAGCAGTAATTTTTAATTTCTTTAGTTCTTAAAAGATTTCGTTAAAAATCGGGATTTGGGGGTTTTCAGGTGCACTGAAATCAAATCTAACGTCAAAATGCATTATAAATGGGAGGAATAATGACCGCAAACAAAAAAAATTGCATTATTTAGAACAGCTGTTTCTCGGACGCTATTGGGTTCCCGGAGACCAATTTAGGTTTAAATCGCAGCATATTATTTCACTACAAAAAGTATCGAATGATCTATGCCGAAATATTAATCCTTCACAATCAAAATTAACCAACTATAAAAAAATTTAAAAAATAGCGAGAAGAAAATTTTACGAAATTTATAACAGATGTATCTTAGTAAATATTGGGTGCTCAGAGACTAATTAGATTTCAAATTGTAGCATGTTTAGTTTACTAAAAAAAATATTCCATGACCTTTCTTTGCCTAAAAATAAGTCCTTTGCGGTCAAAATAAACTAAAATTAAAAAAGCATGGTGAATAGAACAGCTGTGTCTTGGACGATATTAGGTCCTCGTAGACCAATTTGATTTCAAATTGTAACATGTTTTGGTCTATTTTAAAAAAGTGTTAAATAACCTTTGTCGAAAAATTAGTTCTCAACAGTAGTTAAGGACGAAATCTGAAAATTTTGTCAAATTTATCTCGGTAACTATTAAACACTCCAAGACCAATTAGATTTCTAATTATAGCTTGTATAATTTATCTTAATAAATATAAAACTACCCTGCAATTTCAATGTTTAGGGGGCACTGGAGGGGGAAACAAGGGGAGGAGTGGGGACTTGTGTGAAAATACTGCTCATTGTAGGTACTATTCACCTGTAAAAATTCATCTTTCTCTAATTTCACCTAGTTTAAGTTGAATTATTGCCTCCGTTGACTACTACTACTAGTGAATTATATTGGAGCTTATTGTGAGCATCTGAATTGGGTTGTAAATCATTGTTATCTACCTGTTTTATTTTTACTGCTGTTTGGTATACAACCCCTTGAGGTGATTTTTCACAAAAACGGCGCTATACAAATCATCCCATTATTAATATTATTAATAGTGGAGAGCGTTTCTAAATCCAAAAATTCTCAAAAGACATTATTCTTATTCCCATTTAATAAACTGGATCTAATTCAAATCACCATCTTGGTTCCAAGGTCAAATGTAATAATCAAATTCCTTAACCATTAATCAAAACCACATAGCAAAAGGCATCTAATTCATTTCGACCATCTTGAATCTCCGAGTGGACAATTGAAAATCGGATCCCTTGACTCAAAAACCATGAATATAATCCCTATGTTGAAAAACTGTCCTTATAAGTATTTTCCAGCAGGTGGTCCACGTTACCCAATCCTATAACATTTCTGAAGCAAAAATAAAGGATTATGCTGTGAAGAAATAAATACGCAAATAATAACAAAAAAAAATCTTTTCTAAAAGGTAGGCACTATGTAATGGGTACTGTCAATTACGAATAAAAAAAAAAATATTCTCATCAGTTACTCTATCCTATAGCAACAGATCAACTTACTTTACTTGGCAGTAGGCGGCAAAAAGAGGTATTTAAAAAAGGTTGTTCGTTTTTTTTCCGATTGCTAAGTTAAATCTGTCAAGCTTCTATTCATTTATTTTTATACAGCGAATAAACAAACAAAAAAAATAGAGAAAATGTTTTCTGTTGCTATATCAGTCTTTTTTTTCAATGAGGCGTGGTCTACATTATCCCTATTTCCCCAAGCAAGTGGTCGCAGCCGGCTTGCAGTGGTCTGTGGTTTTGAGTTTGTCGCCTAAAATATCTAACGGCGGTGAATATGCGGTCTTATACTGGACCCCTAAACTTGTTTTTTATGACAACAAATAACAAACATATTACAAAACTGGTACACTAACGAATGTACAAAAAAAAAAACAATTATTTGGGGACTTAAAAGCACAAACTTCTTTTGAAATATTGGGCGGCCAATAACTGAATTTTATTCAATTGTGTATATGTAACTCGTTTAAAAAAGTTATTTATTATGCAAAAAAAATTGTCATATAAGTTAAATATCTTAAATCGCCAATCTGCTAATAAGAAAAAAAAATTATAAAATTTATTTTCGTCCGTGTATGAAAATTTGTCTGTGTAATTCGAAAAAAAACATTAGAATATATCATATAATTTTGTAAATCGGACAGGGTGGCCCTGTGAAGATAAAACTCTTTAAAATTTAAATTTGTGTGGTTATAAATTGTCCTAATTCGTAATTCTGAATCTGATATGCCGGCTGCACCCATAATCTGTCTCGATTTATTGAACATGTTGTATTTTTACGAATTTACATGAGTATCTCAATTTCAAGCCCCTGCTGCAACGGTAATCAGTAGCAAAATTTTGATTTACAGTGAAACTCTCCAAAGAAGTTTTCCAAGGGACCGGAAAAAAAATTCACATGTGGGAAAAACTTAGATGTGGGATAAAATTGGATCATTTTTCAAATTTAGTTTTCCAAGGGACCGAAAAACCACACTTCTTCATGGGTTTCACTGCACATGGTAATCGGTTTCAATTTTTTGATTTACATGAGAATGTCTATTTTTACAAATTTACTCCGACTATCTGAATTTGCGAGACTGGCAATGGCATTCGGCTGCAAAAATTAGAATTACACGGGATAAGTGGTATTATTACAAATTTACTTCCAATGACCTACCTGAATGTGAAGGGATGACTTCGGTACTCAACTTTTCAGCGATAAATAAAAAATACATTCTTAAACTTTCTAGTTAAGCAGAAATTCATTAATTCTAAATTTGGTTTTCGACGTGAGTGTATTTGTAATTAACGGGACTACTGTATAGAGAATAATCAAAGGGGACTTGTTCTGCTGGAATGTTGAAACTGACTAATATAACCGGCCACACAACAAACAATTGTTGGGCTATGTTTGTTTGTTTGCGCAGTATTATTTACCTTGAGGGTGGTGGGCTGCGGGCTGGGGAGTGGCTCCCTGGGTGGACTTCCCCTTGGTCTGCTCGATAGCTTCCGCTTCCCTGATGAGGCCCAATGATCTGTAGGGAGACATCCAGTTTATTCTTGGGGATTTTATCACTAATGAGTAACACGCCAGATAGGGGGGCACAAGTAATAAACAAATGTAGACACTACACAACTAACATTAATTCAGCGACAACTGCACATTTGAGAGTGAAAAGAGAAACAATTGTATTAATTACTACTAATAATAATAATGTTTTTAATTGAAAGGTATTTAAGCAAAGGCAATCATACAATATTATTTTGGATTAAATAATAGTTGAGAAACATTATTAAATTATGTATAACCTGACAATATTTGAATCCCTACTACTGCCATTATAGTGGAAAAATTATGCTTGTACAATGATGGAGAACTTAGCTAGTGGAGGAGTGAACCAGTGACAGCTGGGTGGGAACCCGACGCTTTGGTCTGTCAATCAACTAACTTAAACTCGTAAGATTCTGTTCTCTAAGATTGTGATGGGCTGCTGGTTGGCTATGTGGAAATAATATCAGACAGGACCTGAAAATCATGATTAGGTATGCGCACCCAGTGGGAGCGACCAAGAGACAATCTCAGGAAGAGGTTAGACTGATTGGGAAGACCCGGGGACTGGAGAACAGTGTAGCACAGGAATGATGATGAAATGTTTTCCCCATGTAAGGTAGTATTTACAGGAAGCTGAAATTGTCTACCTGTAGTAGTCTATCCACTGTTGGCTGTAGTCGGGCTGCCCCGTGGCCGGGTTGACGGGGATCTGTTGCTCCTGCTGCTGTTGCTGCTGCTGCGCGGGATGCCAGTGCGGGTTGTAGCCCCAGCCGGCGCCACCACCGCCCGGAGGGCCGCCAGGGCCCCCGGGGCCTCCAGGACCGCCCGGCCCGCCGTAGCCCCCAAAGTCCGAACCGCTACCGTTACCGCCGCCACCCCCGCCGTTGTTGGAACTGCCGCCACCGCTCTCCACGACAAAGTTCAAAGGCTAGTGGGAAAAAAAAGATTACATAAATAAGTAGAATTTTAGGAGAAGTAATATTAGCATCACTATATACCTAACCAAACAAACAAGTGGTACTGTTAGTGGTACATATAATAACCGACTTGCTCCCCTTTCATCACAACTTAGGTTTGATGAAAAGATCTGTATTAATAATCTCACTTTATATGTAGATGCTTTTTTAATCAAAATCATATATCCGCAATTCTCTATCCACCGCTGTATGAAGGACTCTAGTGTGTGCTTACCATGCCAACCTTCTCCACAATCAACCGGCGAGCAGTGTCCACGTTATCGGGGTCTCCCCTGATAATAAAGGTCCTGTTTCCGCGCACCGCCTGCGTCCGTCGGTCCAGTTCGCAGTGCGCGCCGGATTGCGCGTTAATCTGCTTGATCACCTCACCACCTGGAACAGAATTAGTAATGTGACCATGCGCAGAGATACACCTTTGCAGAGATGGGAAAGGCGGGGGGTTTTATCTCACAGAGATCTTATTACAATATCACATATTACATCACGTCCGTTGTTAGTGATGGATGACATAAATACATACACAACTATGGCGAAAAATATTTTCATAGTTTTTTAAATCATGTTTACATGTTTGTTAAAGAACATAGTGGAAGTTGTTTAGATTCATTCATTGTGGAGAAATTTTAAATTTTTTTCATCTAACTTTAAAAATATTCTTAAAAAAAAATTTTATACAGATTTTAAAAATAAATCTAACGAAACCAAACAGGATGAGCTTGAAAAAAACCATATATGACTCATACTTTTAAAAATGCTTTTGTACTCATAATTAATAAGCGAGTGATACTTAGATATAATTTTAAAAAAATTGAAAATGAGGGATTTTTTTTTAAATACAGGGTTATTCAAAAATGATAGAATTAATTTCACACATTCTCGCCTAAAACATGCGGTTGGCCCGGGCCATTTCCTTTACAAAAACATCCAGTTTGCTCAAATTGGTGATAACGACAAACGCTCTTTCTAGTTGGAGGTTCAATGTTAAAATGGAGATAAGCTGCACTAAAGTTGCCCACTCAGTTTTACAGAACTCGCAAACACAGAAAACCTTGTGCTGCATAGTAGCCATTTTACTTACAACTAACGCCAAGTGGCTGCTTGGCAGTGCGAGCACTCTAGCAGTCGTTTGCGCAACTATGACCGATCTAGCAGTGGGATTCGAAACCTTCAGACCTCCTCTTTCAATTGCTATGTAGATCATTCACATACAACATATAATTCAGTAAATATAGCAGTATGAAATTGAGTCCATCATTTTGAATAACCCTGTTCTGTGAATTGCCAATTCAGCTATCTTTAAATTTAGTTCATTTTACTAGCAAAGAACAATAGTATAATTTAGGCAGCACCAATAAATGTTTTTCGCCACGGCGCAATAATTTAACCAGAGAGCATTAAAATTTTCAGATAGTTTTAACAATGATACAGATTACAGTCCATATTAAAGTTGTAGTTTCTGCTGCTCTCCACTTTGAACCTTAGATGATTATTACCCAATCTAAGACAAAAAGATTCCCTCAATCTGAAAAGGCGGCCTAGAAAACGAAAAAAAATGGTGCCAGGATGCTGAACAGAATCCTGTGGAGATGTATCAGACAAAAAGTGAAACAAAGTTAGCCGCATACACTGGATGTGGTCTTTCAAGCATCTGCCAAATAATCCTTCTATACCAGCCTTCTGTGATTCAAGGAGATATGACAGAGAAGTGATCTGCAGAGCACCATCTCCAGACCCAAGCACTGGAAAAACTAAATCTGCAAAAAATCTATCATTAAAATCTGTCCCTAGTAGATCAAATATCAGATTTTCTACATTTCTGATCAGTCTTGTTTCCAATCAAGAACCTCTATTCCTCAGAACCAGTCTTGTTTCCTGAGAACAGAGCAGTCATGTTTCCCGAGAACATATCAGTCTTGTTCCTCGAAAAAGAAGCAGTCTTGTTTCCTGAGAACAGAGCAGTCATGTTTCCCAAGAACATATCATTCTTGTTCCTGGAAAAAGGAGCAGTCTTGTTTCCTCAGAACAAAGCAGTCTTGTTTGTATCCTGTAAGCAAAAGATGGTTAGCATTGTTTGGTTGACGAGGCGTCGGTATTTGTTATAGTGTACCCCGGCCGATGATGACTCCGCACTTGACATTGGATACGGAGAAGGACACCTCGATCTTGTTGTCCCCCTGGGGCTGGCCCCAGTTGCCTCCGTAGCCGCCGCCCGGGCCCCCTGGGCCGCCCGGTCCGTCCCCGTTGCGCTGGCCGCCAGGCCCACCGCGGGGACCACCACCACCTCGCCCACCGCCATCTTGGTCCCGTCTCTGCAACATAAAATATAACAAATTAGACAGTGAATATTGAAGATTTGATTAATGTGATGCAACATGTTCCTCACAAATAAGGAAACTTTAGTGTACTCAAACAACAACAAAATTAATGAAATGGTCAATTGCAGAGCACCATTTTTAACACCAAATTCTTGGCAACAAAACATTTAACTCCCTTCCGAATGAGACTAGGCACTGAAATAGCACTGAACAATATAGAATAGCAATAGCAGCCTGGGAACTCACATTTACACTGTCAATAAGGTCGGAGATCATCTGTCTTGCCTGGTCTACCTGGTGGGATTTGCCTTGCAGGAAACATCTGGAAAAATATATTAACATTAATTAACCGATTTCATGAAAAGAATCCCAGGTAAATTTAAAAAAAAATTTAATATATACAGCCATTTTCCTTGATGAAATAGAGCAAAAGTTAAATTTAGCTTAACTGCACAATCTCCATGAATGCAACTTTCACCTATACATGACGGTCGCAGGCTAATGTAGCATCTACCACCGGCGCATAGAGTTTAATATTGCGTGAAAACAGAAACATTTCACAACAATATCCCAAATAAATTTAAGATCGCTTGAGCACAGCAACTGAAAGGCCATCTCTAAAGAGCAACTGAAATTTAATCATTTGTATTGAGGGCCATTAGCAAAATGCGAGTGACTTTTAGTACTTCAATGCAAATAAGATCACACAAAGTTAGGATAAAAAGACTGGTGGAGGGAGGAAAGTGAATACCAAGGTGTTTCAACACATAGGTACACACAAATACCGATGATTTATTTTAAATGTCAATTCTAACTTGACCTACTTTAGAGAAAGCATTCAGAATAGAATCAAGGAGTAAAGGAGTGGGTGTTTTTTACCTTCTGTCTCCAGGCCCTTCGTCCCTTCCTTGATGGAATTGAACTCTGGCTCCGGTCTCGGCCTGGATCTTCTTGATCATGTCACCTCCCTTGCCAATAACCACACCCACAGCTGCTCTGGGCACCAGAACCTAGAACAACAATTATTAAAAGGGTTTTGACTGAATATCTGAGACTTTAGTATCACCTCAGTATATAAGTGTATCTACAGTTTGGAGGAGAACAATATTGAGATCGGTTTAGGTGATGTTTTGGAGGTGAGTAGAGTTAAGGAGGGGGTTATAGGAGATTTAAGAGGATTGGTGACAGTCATAACAAAATGGACTAAAGGTAAAAATAGAAATATAACCAACCTCATGTCCTTCGGGAACGGGCTGGCCATCAAAGTCATCTCCGCTGCCGCCGCCCCACTGCTGCGAGGAGTTGCTACCGGGGGCCTTGCCACCGCCCCCGCGCCCGCCGTACTGCATCTCCTTCTCGGCAATCAGTTCGTATACCAGTTGCTTGGCGTACTCAACCTTCTGGGGGTCACCCGTTATGCGGAGGGGCTTTTCCTGAACCAGCGCACAGACAAAAACATCAATTTATTAATCCACTACTCCATCGCACTGTGTCCTGTCTACTT